>BQNB010056307.1:5565-38719 GCA_026074375.1 Tanacetum coccineum | reverse complement strand
GTGTTTTTATTAGTTTCTCTCTTAACCATTCTCTATCTAACTTTCTCTCTCTAGATCTCTCTAGATCTATACATGTTTGTGTGAATTCGGGATCCTACATACTCATAATGACAAAATATCGCTTATTGGGCCATAAGGCCCAACAAGGGTCCATTAGGACATTTATAAGTCCAAAATATAATCCAAGTCCAAAACCAAGGTCCATTTACATATATAAGTATATACTTATATGTAAAAATAATTCGGACCACAATAAGTCCTCCCATTAAGCCGCGCCTCAAATAGACTTATTGGGCCGTAAGTCCATAAACTCCATAATACGTATATTAAGCTTTAAAATAAGCTAATAAGCTACGTATCGCTTTTGGTTTCTACCAAAAGCCTCAAAAATAGTCCACAACATACGCCATAACACAAAAATAATCAAACTCACTTTCCTAGTGATTTTGGGAATCCATTCGTGGCATATAAGCCCAAAATAAGCCAAGAAATAGCTTAAAAATAAGCCCGAATAAGCTATACAAGCTACTATCAAAATAAGCATTCTAGCATCATATATTATTCAACCATCACGACCACAACTTCAAAACTACAAAATTCCTCTTTTTTCCTTTTTACTATTCACGAACCAAACGCACCTTTTTATTCATTTCGTTTCCAAAAATCAATTTTCACGACGATAAACTTGTACAACTAACATCTATGCATCAAAATAAACCCAAAAGGACAAACAAAATTTAAATTTGAAAACTTACAAGAAAATCTTCAAATTTATAGATTTCGACACAAACCGGACAACCCAAACGTTGTTTAAATGAATACCCAAACACTCTTATCAACCCGAAATACACGTTCTTGATCAAAGTTGGAAAACAATGGTGGTTTTGTGGTGGTTAGGCGGCGAACGAACCACAAGCACAAACTCTCATATGTGTTTTATTTTTTCTAAAAGAAATGGATTATGATTCAAAGTTTCTAGCAAATGGAATATTTGTGTACACACCAAGGGACAAGCTTGCTAAAAAAAGCCTCCTTGTCCCATTTTGACTTACTTGACTGGCCATGGCATCCTATGGGTGTCGGGTCTTTCTTTTCGTGTCGGGATCACTTAAATACTCGTAAAACTCAACCGTAAAATTTACCCCAAAGTTAATTAGCATTTTTATTCACTTTAAAAATACTTTTCCATTAACCTAGAGTATTCACACGACATATTTTCACTTTACATCCTTCAAAACTCAATTTGGACATTAACGGACGTGTCAGACTCGTTTTTTGGCATTTCTTAAAATTCACGGGTCAAACCACCCGGAATACAAATAACACAATAATACCTTCCAAAAGGGATTATTTAACACAATAAACCACAATTCATCACATATCTCATAAAAATCATCACCGTCAACACGGTACAAAATCTGAATAAACTGACAAAAGTCAAATAGTCAAAGGACTATAAATGAAATATTCAGAACACAAAAAGGGAAAAGGTTACATTCTACCCCCCTTAAAAGAATTTCCTCCCCGAAATTCAACTACTAACATCACTAAACAAGTCCGGGTACTTCAACTTCATCTGATCTTTACGTTCCCACGTGAATTCAGGACCACGTTTCGAATTCCACCGAACCTTGACGATGGCAATCCTACTACGCTTCAACTTCTTAAACTCTCTTTCCAAAATTTCCACAGGATCTTCCACAAAATTTAACTTAGCATCAACTCGAATCTTATCCAAATTCACTTTCAGTGTTGTATCAGCCAAACACTTCATAAGGTTCGACACGTGGAACGTGTCATGAACACCATTCAATTCCTCAGGCAAATCTAACAGATAGGCCACACGGCCTACTTTCTCAATAATCTCAAACGGTCCAACAAACCTAGGTGCTAACTTCCCTTTCTTCCCAAAGCTATCACTTGGATTTAAATTGGTTTAACACGAAATTTAGAGAGATGGTTTTGGAGAGCTTGATTCTCCAGCACCTTCTTTCTCTTTCTCCTTCTTCTTTGAACGCTACTAACAATAGTAGTAGAGGTAGGTATCCTATGGGCGCTAGGTGTCCTAATCGTTCCCTGGGTAGATTCAACCGATTCCAGCTAAATCGTGCGTCTACCCCAACAAACACCTTTATATACTCCTTATACTCCTTGGTGGCACGAATGTCATCAGTAAAAAACTCATCAGAAATCAGCATCCCTCGTACAGTGACATTCCCCGTAGTGTAAACACTCACCAATGGAATATCATCTTTAATAGAATGATAATCCTCTTCAAGTCGTTGAGGAATGGAAGAAAATTTCTTCATTAAATTAGCAATGATGAGCTTAGTAAAATGAGGGTACTGAATCTGATCTTTCTTCTGTTGGACGCAGTGAAGAAAGTCCCACCATAGAAGAGCAGCATAGTCAACATGAACACGGTTGATCACGACGTGAAAAATCTCAAGGATGTTGATTTTTGTTTTATCATGTCCAGATGTTCGTGAAGTAAGACAACGATTAAACACCTTGAACATTGTCTTCCATGGTTGAGCAAGATTCTTCGTGAAGAAGGCACTTACTTTATCAACATCTCCTTGATAACCAACGATCTGCATGAACGGTTGGATGTACTTCATTATTATTGGTGCAATAAATGGATTTGCAGTAGTTTTCACTAGTAAATTGAGAGTAGAACAGAACATATCCACAGTGTAAACTATCTCTTGTATGTCCAACTTAAAACGAATAGTGTCTTCGGTATCTAAAACTTTGCCGACTGTCTTCCAAAACTGTTGTAGATAAATAGATGGAACATATGCTGTTGCAGTGAGAGCGTAGCTCAGAGGATGATCAAATAGAATTTGTCTCGCTATCTTGCAGTCTGGTGAGCATGGGATATTTTAGAGCACAACATAGTTATTGCATCTCCCAATGCTTTGAAATTTTGGAACAAGTTGATCAGCAGGAATGATTGGTTGTTGTTGTTGAGCCATGATGAATATTCTATGATGAAATGAAGTGATTAGTGAAATCAGATAAGTTTATGAATTTTACATTTATATAACATTTTTGTCTCTTTTCACTCTAGTCTATATTATATGTTTTTTCTGCAATTCTTTTTTGTAGCATATTCTGATCCATTTTCTTCTCATGTAGCCCAATTCCTTTGTGCATTTCAGGCACATCATAACGCATATTCGTCTTTTTCTTTTGATCTCATTTTGTATGCTCTGGCATTTCTTTTTCGAGCATACTTTGATTAGCTTTTTCGCGTATGGATTTTATCTCTCTTTCTTTCCTCATCAAAAAGAAATTTGTGAAATGATACTCAAAATATTGAGTTGAACAAGGAAATTCGTTCATTATGAATATTAGGTCTCGTTCATTTATTTATGTAATGTTGTAACAGGCTAGATTAGAATAACGGGCTCGTTAGTTTAAGTATTGCATCGTATGTGTAACGGACTTAAAGTCCAACAAAACCCGAGCCCGGTCCGTATCGAAAGCCCTACACGTCCTAAGCATGGTGTATAGGTATATAAACGTTTTTCCACCATAGAAAAGATGGTTGGTTGTTTATTTTCTCTTAAGCTATTATTACATCCTTCCATTTTCTCTATACTTTCTCTCTCTAACTTCTCTCTAAAGTTCTTTTTTTTTATCTTTGATTCTTACCATGGTGAAGTGAAGTGATATTATACGGGTTCCTACAAGTTGTATCAGAGCCTCGGGTCGGTTTGGTGATTAGTTGTGGTATTTTGATTTGAGCTGATAAGATTTTTGAGCTTATTTTACATTCGCCTTATTTTTACTCTTTTTCTTATTAGTTCATAAAAGCTTTATTTTTTTCTTATTAAAACAACATATATGTGGGTTATTATGGCTTGAAAGTTTATTTTCTTTACTTTTACTATATCTTCTAAATTCTCATCTAGCTTTCTTTTTCAACCATTCACGTGGCTTTATTCTATTATAAGATTGACTAAAAAACTGTTACACAACACCACTGTTCTTCTCTCTTCATATTTGTTATATCTGCGTTGTGTCTGTTGAGTTACTAAATGGTTGTAGCTTATTTCCATTTTTTATGGTTATTGCTTATTCAAAAAGCTTGCATTTTTCTCCTCACAAAACGGTTGTAGCTTATTTGTGTCTATTTTTAGTAGCTTATTGAGGTTTCTTTTCGTGGCTTATGTTCTCTTTTACGTTTTTGCTTACTTTAAACACATCAAGCTTAAAACGTCAAAACCAACTTATTCAAGCTTTTTACAAGGTTTTTATGTCGTGGCTTATTTTTGTGGCTTAACAGCTTTTTAGTCGAGCTTATTTTCTAGCTTATTCGAGTGCTTTTTCTTGGTTTATTTTCTTTTTGAGGACACGGTTTGAACAAGACAAAAGAGAGACACAGATCCATAATTTTAGCTTCAAAGGACATATTTTTGTTTGTTATCGCAATAAGACAAAAAGTACTAGCAGACACAAAAGTTTTCGTTACGGTTTGTGCACAAAAGACTCATAGCGATTTGTGCCAAAAGACTTATAGCGATTTGTGACAAATAGGATAGCGATTTGTGTAAGTTGCCCTCGTACGATTGTGTATTTTTCCTCTTGTAACGTTTGTGACAAAATACTATACGGAGATTGTGTCATTTTCTAAAACGAAACGCTGCCCAAATTTACTCGTTTCTACGAAATATACATTAGGAACAAGACATGTAACAATTTAAAGGGTAAACGTTTTAGAACTTGTTTTGGGTTTTTCGGATCATTTTTTTTTTTTTTTTTTTTTTTTTTTTTTTATTTTTTTTTTTTTTTTTTTTTTTTTTTTTTTTTCTAGTTTCATCGTTCGCTGGTCTTAAAACTATACTCATTAGAATCGCGATCTCTCAACGATCATCATAACGTGCTTCGTTTTTGTTGAATCATTCTGACTCGAAAAGGCAAATCAAAACCCTACGTTACGTTTCATTGGAGAAGAAGACCAGAATTTCTATCCATGCATACGTGATACATGAATTCATAAGAGTTTAATTCTTATTTTATTGAAAGGTTTCAAATCTTAGGAAGGCTAACATAATTTTGAAAGGGTGCAAAATTTAAAAGGTACAAAAAGAAAGTTCAACTAGTTTTTTATTTTAATAATAATAACTTTCAACCTTTTTCATCACTAGTCCTTGTTACTTGAAAGTAATTTCATCGTTAGTCCTCTGTTAACAAAGTGTTTCATCGTTAGTCCTTCTTTGTTATATTTTCAACAAAAGTTAACATTGACAACAAAGAACCCTTAACGACTTCATAATTTCATTGTTCGTCCTTCGTTAACTCATCAAACAAACAAAGTACTCTCATAACAACACTGATTCATCGACAAAAAACCACAAAAACAATCACTTTACCTACTTAAGATCCTACAAAATCATTTTTGCTTCAATTCACGATAAAATGGAAACGAAAGATACTTTATATTCGTGTTTGAATTCGGAAGAACAACAAATGCAATAAATTCAAGACAAAGCAAAAGAAAGTTGCATGGTATCTTTTCAACTACTTTATTCACATCTCAAGCTTCTCTCAAAAAACTACTTAAAAGGAACTCGAACTAAGTGTGGATTCAAACGCGCATTTGCGACACTCTTTGGTCAAGATGTTGAGACTTTCACAGGCACAATGTTCCTAAACGTGGATCAACTAGAAAAGCAACTTGACAAAGAAGAATTTCAAGAGATTGGATCCATGACTGCTCTCAAAGTGCTCGAGACACAGTTTCAAAAATTCATCAAGTCACGAATTTATTTGGATGATGATGAATATTATAATGACACGCAAGTAATTTCTAGAATACACTCAACTCGAAATTCAACAATTTCGTGATGCACTGATCTAACACATGGAATCTGTTAAGAAGTCGATTGATAAAAGAGCACTGCATAAAAGAGAGTATGACAGCAGGGTGAATGAAAGAAAGATGCTGACAACAGAGCAAAATGTTGATACGAGTAAAGCATTGGATGCTAGGACAAAATCAAAAAAGCAAGATACAAGCAGCAGATCAGGGAATAATGCACATGTTGATGATGCATATGTCAGACCCATATATGATGAAGAGCTAATGACTGAGGTATAATTGATTGCTGATCATAATGTATTTGCTATAGGACAACAACATACTGAGCAACCTAAATTCAATAATGAAGGAGAGGTTGACCAGAATGCTGAACAATATCATGACACATGTCCTTTGCCTGCTAAATTAACTGATAACCAAATAACTAAACTCTCATATCAATCTCACGAATCTGAAAATATTTGTCTCAAAAAGACCATTGCCCAGTTTCAAAAAGATTTTTCAAAACTCGAAGCACATTGTATTAATCTTGAATTACAATTGCAAAACAACGTTTTCAAATCAGGGCAACAGAGTCAAGTTTTGAATGATAAAAGTAATGAAGCCAAAGTTAAACATGACATAGATGTAATTGAAACAACAAACATCGAATTGGAACATAAAGTGGCTAAATTACTTAAGGAAAATGAGACTTTGAAAAAATTACAAATATCTATATGATTCTATCAAAGTAACGAGAACTAAGACTATAGAACATACAACTTCTTTGATTGCTAAAAATGATGAATTCAAAGCTCAACTTTAGGAAAAAGAGTTTGCAATTGCAGCATTAAAAAATGAGTTAAGAAAGTTAAAAGAAACTAGTGTGGATACTAAGTTTGCAAAACCATCAATTTTGGGAAAACCGATTTTCCAACCATCCAGAAACCAATAAGTTATTAGACAACCGACTGCGTTTAAGTTTGAAAGACCTAGAATTTCAAAACAATGGTTTGCCTCCCAAGTTGATGTGAAACACGTTTTGTCAAAACCAGTCACTCCTCATTATTTGCCTAAAGTTCCAGAATCTGCTATTGTAAAACCTAATCATGTGATTACATCTAGCGAATATAGAAAAAGTTCAAAGAACATTCCAAGATTTAGTTCTAATGACATGATTCATAATCACTATATAGAAGCTAGGAAAAAGACACAAGAAAAAGGTAGGAATTCAGAACCTAGTGTAATGCCTTATGCTAGATCACAAAGCACAGCTAATGATAGCAAACCAAAATCTAGGATCAATAACCAAAAGTCTAGGAATTGACCTGCATCTAAGACTAGTTGCGTAACGACAAAGAATGTGCCTATAGCAGAAAACTCTAGGAATTCTAGAAATTTTTCTGACTCCAAACATTTTGTTTGCTCGACATGTCAAAAATGTGTCTTTAATGCAAATCATGATTCTTGTGTAACAAAATTCCTGAATGAGGTCAACTCACGTGCTAAGGTACCATCCCATAAGACAACAACAAAATACAAACATGTAGAGCAAATAAATATTGCAAAGAAACCAGAAAGACAGATCCTTACAGGACATAGGTTTTCAACCAAAACGACTTCCACTGTGCATGAGAAAACAACGTCTCCTAAATCTTGTCTTAGGTGGAAACCAACGGGTAGAATTTCCAAGACTGTTGGTCTTAGGTGAGTTCCTACTGGAAAGATAATCACCTCTAGCACAACCACGATTGACAGTGAACTCCCACATGGTTCCAATACAGATATCACTAATCTTTATGAATGCATACAAACTCTTGATTCAAGTGCAGGTACATCCATAAATGTTCAAGAGGAACAAAATCTTGATTTGAGTGCAGGTACTCCTTCGAATCTAAAGAAAGAAAGAACCAAGGCATGCATAAAAGAAAATGTGATATCTGGGAGACCAAGGTTAGATGTCTGCTAGACAAAAGTCCTAGGGGATTCAAAGTTTACTTACTTCTTGATTTTTATTTTATTTTACTTTATTTTAAATTTTGTATATAAAAATATAAAACATATAAAACCAAATACAAAAATATAAAATTTCAAAAAGAAAATACAAAATCATTCCAAAAGTTGTTTCCTCCAGCAGACAAGACAGCAACATCACACAAAGAGTTGAAATTACAACTTACAACCATCCACATAAACAATGCTGAGTCAACATGTAAATATTTTTTTTATAAAAAAAGAAAAAATACAAAAATATAAAATTTCAAAAGAAAATAATCAAATCAAAAAATAGAAAATGTTCAAAAAATATCTACCTCGACATGTCCGTTGGAATCGATAACATTTGACCGTACCTAGCAAATGTTTGATTAAAATCGACACGGGCGATGTAAATGAAGTTCGAAAGGAGTTTCAAATGCTTTATCAAAACCTGTTCCATTATCTAAATTTTTTTCTAAATGGCTTCTTGCAAATATCTTTAACGTAAGCCGGACTTCAAATAAAGTAAAGTTTATCTATAAAGACACTTATCCTAACAACGAGAATACATCGTTTCCTCGAATCTTTGAGCTGTTCCTTACAAACATTCAAAGTTTTAAAGCTCAAGAAAAAGGATAGTGTAACGCATAAGTGCGCTATACCCCTTTAGATTGGAAGAGAATTCTTCTAACATATGTTTTTCAAAATGTTGAACACAATATTTCAGTAATTTCTCACTGACGATCATAATGTATTTCAAAATGTGTGTTCAAACACTCTCTCTTTCAAGGGGAGTTTTTCGAAAAACAAAGTTTTAATGAGTTTTGGATACATCAATCTCACGACCATTTTATGTATCAAACCATTACCCAAAAGTCTCTTAAATAACAACAAGATGAATATGACAATACAATAGATGATCGGTACAAGATGACTAAGTGTTTCAACCTCAATTTTGTATCGATTTTACAACTTGGTACCATAGTTATTTGGTGTCAAACATAATGTAAAATTGAGGGGAGAGATGAAAACGTTCCAAATAATTCATGCTATGCTTTCAACGTTATTTTCCCCAGGCCTTTTTTCAAGATAAATATTAATCACACAATATTTCAAAAATCAAATGACCTGAGAATTTAAAATAAGAGGAGAAAGTAATTAAAATGTGATCTAAAGACTCAATGTGCTATTCGAAAAAAGTTTTATGGTTACGATCTCCATACCTACAACATCTTATTTCAACGACGATTCAGAGTCATAAGGTGGTAAGGTTAGGAATTTTTGTCCTATTGGAACCCAACAAAACCAGAGGATCAAACCCAAGGACACTCCATAGTTAGAAATAGCAGTCCTTAGGAATGATTGGAGATGAATGTTGAATAAGGGAATAATTCCGGACTAAGATTGAGCTAACACTGGAACAATCACAACAAGGTGTTAGTAATGACGTCTTGGTAAGCATTGAAGGGGTTGAAGAATTAAAAAGAAATGTATGGATAAAGGGTGAAAAGAAAGAAGCCCTCCACACAACTTAGGCAGAAACTGGGTCAATACATATGCTGTCAGAATCACAATGTTTGATTGTTGACAATGAAGACGACATCATGACCCATGATGAATGCACAACCCTTTCCCAGCCATTTCGGTTTTCTCTCAACAGAAACTTGTCTCATTTGTCACGGAGATACACACGACTTCTATTGACTTTCTCACTCCGAGTTAGTTAATATTGAATAGGTGGCAGTCTGCTCCAGCCTCCGATTACTAAAACCAAAACGCACTAATCGAGTCTAGAGCCAAGAGATCCATAAATAAATCTCATTAGGACACATTCCTACAAACACTGTGAACACATTAAGTTAACAAGCTGTTGACAAGCATTCCAAAGACGCATTATCCATGTGAATCTGCAGAACATTCAGAGTGATACTCTTTAGTATTCACATTGATGAATGGAAATCCTTCCAGTTCATCATCAAACAGCAAACTGAGGTAGGTAACTATGCGAGATTCTATATGAATCAAACTTGTGTCAACTGGAAAGAAACGATGTGCGATTCAATGTGAATCAAACTTGTTCCAGGAAATGAATTGACGGCTTAATAAAAAAGAATAGTAACTATCTGATTCACTCTTACCGTGGTTGTCTGCTTTGAGAACGTACCGTAATTAGAACAAGCAATGCATGGTAAATCTAATATATCTGGTTTAAAAGATCCAACGCTTTGAGCTGGAAACCCGTCAAGAATTCTTTGAATTTACACCTGATCACAGTACAGTATTTATTATACTGTAAAACGGTCCTACGGAACCGGAGGTTAATATAACCAAATCCGGACGAATGACAAAGCCATATTCGTCCACAAAAATAATACCATCGGACCGCTTTTATTGCTAACTGTTTTATTTCAGGATACATAAAGATGGAGATGGTGATGCCCTCATCACAGCAGGAGGTCAGATTCCATGACCACATGCTCATGCTCAAAACTACAAAAGCCCATACTATAACCATCAAAATTCAAGAATCATTAAAGGCTCAAGAATAAAAAGACAAAGACTTCCGCAAAAACTCTGATATACAAATCTTTCCCTTCAAAGGATTATCAAGTCTATCAAGGGAGATTGTTAGCAAGCTTTCAAGATGATGCAAAGTATGAGCATGTTGGTCAAGACACAAGATCGCAAGGTGGCAAAGACGATCAAGACAAAAGGATAAAGATTTAAAGATCTCGGACGCAAAGACGAAGTCAAAAGACAATGACAAAGGCTCAAGATCAAAGATCACAAAGCATGAAGGAACAAGCCTACAACATAGACAGAGACAAAGATCACAAGAGCTTAACGACAAAAGCAATCTCATTGATCTCATAAAGGAGTGTCCAAAAGAACTACTCACTTCGGGGATATTGTTAGCCTCAAAATAATGAGTCGAACAATGGAAGTTCGTTCATAATTATATTAGGTCTCGAGTCATAAATCATTATACGTTTATAGGCTACAAAAACGGGTAAACGTGCTCTAAATGTAATCTAACCGGGTCACAGTTTACGGGCGATAAGCCCAAGTAATCCCGACCCGGACCGTAGAAATACCCAGACAATGAAGCCTCTTGGTATTAACTATAAATACCCCTCTCCAAGTATGTGAGAGGGTTTTGGTTCTGTTAATCTCATTTTGTAATTTGGCAAAGTAATCATCCATCTTTTCTTCTCTCTACCTTTCTCTCTCTAACTATATCTGAAAATTCTCCAATTTATCTCATTTTATTTTTCTTGTTCAATAATTGAAGTAAAGTGATATGTTTGGGTTCGACAACACGTTTAAAGCAATTAAGTATAAATTTCTTTGCAATATTTAAACAAAATTGTTAGTTTATTTGATGTCATCAAATATCACCCCACTTGAATCCTACTTGTCCTCAAGTAGACTTTAGATTATATTGAAAATGTATCCCAACCGAAGTCAAGGAATTTTCCGTTTAAGCACTTCTTTTGATTTAATCACCTGTACAAGACCAAGCACCTCACGAAATATGGAAATGAAATCACTCAGATCACTCAAGTAATCTAGGGTGTAACATTTAAGTGGTACGCTCATTGAATTGGGTTTTTATATAAGGCTAAGGGTAAATCATTCTAACGATCTTTCACCCATAGTACCACACTAACAAGGCAGCTGAAGCACACATACACGGCCGTAACGACGGATTAGATATGTGTGTTCGATCAAATCCTCATTCGAGTTTAACCAAGGGTTAGGATGAAGATCGATATAGGGTAGGGATCTTCTAGTTTTCACCAAAAGTAATAAACCAACAAGGCGGCTAAATCACGCATACATGGCCGTAACGACAGAATAGACATGCATGACCCAATCCAAATCTTATTCGAGTAAAACCTAAGGTTAATATCTAGGAATGGGAAGCAAATTGTTGTTAAATAAAATTCACAAAACAAATAGATTAAGCTTGAACAAATAAGGTAGTTGCTAGTAACTTTTCCCCGACTGTTTCATGATAAAGACTCAAAATATATTCAAACGCCTCGATCATAGAGATGACAAAGACAACGTAAGTTGGCATTCCCATAACGGTCAACTTCCCTTACATCCCAAACTTGCAGACTTTTACAAAAGTGGTGATATCGGCCACTTAATACAAAACTATACATCGTTGACTATTATCCACGAATAATCGATCCTTCTAAGAATTTCATCGGTTTAATTTTAGCAAACCGACTATAAAACTTCCTTCCCTTTTTTGATACATTTTCTATTTTTTTCCTTTTTTCCATACATAAACCTCGGTGCAATTTTACCATCTTCACAATCATCATTTTTTCGGATAATTTTTCCTTATTTATCACTTTTTCTTCAGACATAATACATAATCACAAAAGTAGCAAAATACACGAGCTACATATTTTCCCATTGCATTGTGCAATTTCCCGACCATAACAGAGATAGAAAATTTCACTTTGACACAGGAAATACAAAACTTTATACAAAAGCAACTAGCAACTCTGATTAAGTAGGCTTAATCTACAGGGTAGGCTAAGGTGTAAAGGTGTAACGAAATAGACATATGGTATTAAAAAACACAAAGAAAGGCTCAAACAGGTTTATTTTCTAAGGACCATACTCTTTAAGATGAGAGTAAACAAAGGGTTACATGGGTTTTAACTAACCAGTGCAGTTAGTTAATTTTATAACATTTAGGCTTTTTGGTGTATTCCTAGAAATTTACTAGTTAAAAATGTTTCTCCATCTAAATCCATAGTACTCATAATTGTGGTCTCGAGTGATATACCAAGCCAAGTTCTAAAGTTTAGTACATTACCGACACACTCATATTTTTGTGGAATATTTAGTAAACATTGGGAAACGGAATAGGCTTAATTCTCACAATTTGGCATTAAGGGTTATAGTGCACGATGTCATGTAACTAGTAACTTTTACAAAAGTTATGCTAGAAAAAAAATTAAAATTTGCATACTTTAAAGCATATAGCATGTTTTTGTAAAAGAAATGGATAGTAGGCGTTCTAATTCTCCCACCCCTCACTTAGATTATACAATGTCCACGTTGTATAGATAAAAAAAATAAAGAAAATGGGAAATAGAATTAGAACGAGGAACTCCCCCTGATTTGTTGCACCGAGATGATTCTCACAAATATGTTCCTTTGAGCAAATGTGGTTTGACGAGGCTTCAGAATGCTCGTACGAGTTCAAGACATGTCTTTTTTCAGAGTATACCATAGCATCGATTTCCTTATAGCAAGGTCCGTGGGTTCACATGAGAGTGCTACTTCAGATGTTAATGTGTCATTAAAGACTATAGCTGGGAATTCAGTTTCAACAAATCTAAGGTCGTGAATGTCTTCATCTTCCCAGATCTTACCATATGTAGCAGTTTTCCAGTTATACAAACGCTAACCACAGCCTATAGCTTTTTTCTCTTAGCCTCAGTCTATATACTCCTCCATACTAATGTTGGGTTGCCCATTTTAATCTGTAAAAAATAGCTGGGAAAGAAAACGGTCAAATAGCCTAATACGCCATATTCAGTTAACTGAATATGCCGTATTGATGATAGAGTCGAATACGCTGTATTGGTTTAGAAAAAAAATTATACGTGGAATCCAATAATTTGAATATGTCGTTTTCAGTATTCGACTCAGAATATTATAGAAGACTATAATAATGCAGAAAACACACAAACACACAATTTGCAAAAATATACAATGAAGAAAATTAAACACACAAACAAACACACAAATATGCAAATTAATCTAAGCTAAACTAAACTAAAACACTAATAAAAATGAATTAAACAACTTCACTCCCTGGCAACGACGCAAAAAACTTGATGTGCTGTCGTGTAGGGTCAATTTATTTGAATTACCAATTTTTAAAAAATTTTATATTTAGCCTACTTAACTAAAATAACACTTTAATGCGCATTTGTACCTGGTCTGGTGAGTTTCGTCGTAAGAAGGGTGTCGAACACTAAGAGGAGGTTCGTTAACTTATAATCTTCATATTTTAATTACTCCTAGTTAAGTTAAATTCTAATTACTAGTTAAACCTATGATATATACGCTTCTAACAGAGATGGGGAGTTTTCAGCCTGAGAGACTGGCATAGGTTTTACGGTGACAATAATCAATTCTAAATACAATAAACATGCAAGAAAGCAATCATAAGATAAAATAGCGGTACAAGCCAAATAATATAAAACTGTAATATAGCCATAAACTAAAACCGATTAAATGTTTTGGTTTGTTATTAAGTGCAAATGATTTCCTTTCTTATTCTCGAAGCCCGCATATCATTTTCTTAAGACTTTAGGCGGGACATCATCCAAGACCTAGACACGTTTGAATCCTGTCACAAATAACGTATATCCGCATAAAGCATTCGCCTTTAGTTTAATTATAAATCTATCTAGGATATTAGCAATGTTATGTTTATAAACCCTAAGCCTCATCAGGACTTTACCCACTTACTTTTTAAAACGGTATTATTATACTAGTAGTCCACTATTCAAATATTTATTAATAAATCCAGAACATACTTGTTGAAACATTACGGGTCACCTGCCGGTCCAACTAAGCTCTTAATTTAAAGACAAAGACACGTTACTTGTGATCCTATTGGTCCAGTAATATAAACATAATATGGAGATCTATCCCAGTATCTAGCTCACTTGTTTGGCGTAACTAGACCCAGCTGAATGAAAGATCGCATATTCAAACACGTAGACAAGTATCATGTGATAAACATAATTAAACTTTTAATAATAAATTAAGTAAATAAATTTTAAAACAAACCAAACATTAAATCTTCATTAAGAGGGCTAATACCCACATAACCATTTTAATTATACAAGCGTGATCAAATAACCAAGGTAAACTAAACGTTTTACCGAATGATTCAAAAATTAAATGATTACAAGAGTCTAGGAATTACACTGTGTCTTCTATGGAATCGTGATCGATGCTTGACCTTTGTTGCTCTTCTTTTCTTCAGAAAATCGTCTTTTATGTGTATGGTATGAAGAATATGATTTTGCACCCTGAAAACTCGTTTTTGAGTTTTCTATTTATAACCTCTAAAAAAATCTGGACACGCCGTGTCACACCCCGCCTAGGCGGAAATACGAGGCGTAACATCATGGATATCATCACAACACAATGGTGTCAACAATAGAGAGAACTAAAATAAATTAATAAACAAATAAGACATAATGTGTCGATGGACAATATCTAACAACAAAGATAAAGAGTCTTGCATTACGATAGAAAAGTCATACCACAAGGAAACATACTCCAAAAGTCTAAACAAAATTTCCCCATATAACACCAAGTAACCACAATTCAAGATGACATAAATAAAATCACTAAGAGAATAACTCCGCATGCAAGCCTACGTCTCACTAGCCACTCTTTCCTAACTTTCAACATCCTCAAGATTGTTACCTAAAAATGATGCTTAAAAACCAGTTACACAAAGGTTGGTGGAGTCCATAGGTTTTAAGACACGAAAATTAAAGATTATAAAGCAATTAACTGTTATTAAAGCAAACATGCAGGACAATTTACTGTACTATCATACAAGCAACAACAAACGTAACCAAAATACATGGAACGGAACATGTCCCGTCGATCAAAAACAATATCATCACCATGGTAGGAACGTTACCCCCAATCCATTAAAACCATCACTTCACATGGGTAGGAACGTTACCCCGGATCCAATAGCATAAAAAATAGGTAAGAACGTTACCCTCGATCCAATATCACAACAAATGGGTAGGAATGTTACCCTCGATCCAATATCAACACAAATGGTAGGAACGTTACCCCCGATCCAATACACAAAGCATTTAGCACTACAAACAATAGCCAAGTAAAGTGCATACACACTTTCCAAAATAAAGACACATAATCCACAGTAGTTAGAACATTACAATCTATTTGGCATCATTTCCATCCTAATTAAAAGTGATGTGAAAAGAGAGACTATGAAACTCACCTGATGCACAAGCAGCTTCCAAACAATATCAACACAAGCAACATAATAAACAAACATAAACGTGTTACACGCAACCAAGCTAAAAGCTCAAGGTCCCATGTAACCAACTCACATTATGATGTCTTAAGGCTTTGATTAACCATCATGGGTCGCCCCGACACCATGCCCAACCTTAACCATCTTGTTAACACATTATACTAGTTAACTACAATTTATCCGAAATTTCAGAATTTTAGCGTCTCTTAACCAACTTAAAACCCATACTTGCTGACCTTTATAAATTATAAAAAAATCATCTAAGTTCATTTATGAGTTTACTAACTACCTAGTGATTCCCAAGTATCCATTACATGTGCAACTATCCCAAATAAAATCAAACTTCAAAACTGTCCCAATTCGGATCTGATTAAACACTAAAATGTATGGCCCTCATTACCATACTTAGGCAACTAATTAGAGGCTAATTTTCTCAAGGAAGTTAATAGACATATAGAACTTAACTTCAGCATTTGGTTAACCTTAATTTCACAAATTTTAAGTTAGTGGTTTTTATTACCCTCTAAACAGACCAATTCCTGACCCGTATATACTGTTTTGACAACTTTATCCTAGTAAAACCAATATTAAACCCGACTATCCAAACTCAAATTAATCGAGGCAAGAATTTTTGAAAAATACACTCTTTGAACTTCAATTTTGGCTTTTGAGAATAGCATATCCAAAACACGTTTCTAACGAGTTTTCTAATCATCAAGATATCAATCTGTTAATACAAAACCTAAAATCTGCTTATCTCTAAATCGATAAATTAACCGCGATCTAACCCTAAACCATTTTACACCAAGAAGATCCTGAATTAGATCCTAAACACTCTAAACATGATTAATACATACTTAATTACAGAAGATTTTACAACCCTAATGATCCACCATATTAATTGTTAGATGATTTAATTAAAAGGGTTAAAATAAAAAGGATTATAGATTAAACCTTTTACCCGTAAATCCTTACGATCCACCTTAAATTTTCTTCAAATTTTTTTTTATGGAATCTTCCTTGATAATTTTCGACAAACACACCCAAGAGAGGGGAGGAAAGAGTTTTTTTATGTTTTAGGGATAAAAAAATGGGATTGACATCCCCGTTCGGGTGAGTCATGCTCACTGTGCCGGTTTGTCGGACAACGAACGTATACCATGTCGGATTTGGGATGTTGCGGGTTAGAACATCATCACGGGCAATGTTGGCAATTTATATTGCAATTCATACATGTTGAGCTTCAGTGTCATGAGCTTAGGAAAACGTAATTACATTTTATGATGTTTGCATCTGTTGCATTATCATCTGGAAATCTTGCGGTCCTACATTATACATTTTTACAAACCTATGAATTCACCAACATTATTGTTGACGTTTTAAGCAATGTTTTCTCAGGAGATCAATGAGGTGCAAGACCAGGGATACATTGGTGGTCGTTATTTTGGAAGTCATATGCATTAAAAAATTGACGTAGCAATGCATGCAACCCGTCTTTCATTTCCATCATCACCACACGTGAACAAATGGAATACTTAATATCAAACTCATATGCACACAAAATAAGATAATCATTTGCCTCTAAAATGACATCATTTACATATGTAAACCACTTCAACATACATATAGAACACATAGCACGCAAGAAACATACAAGATGGACACTTAGCCATTTCTAAAGGTATAAACTAACCTGCTCAAATCACGGTTGTCATAGTATACTCTCCTTTAGGAAATCTCGTCCCGAGATTTAACTAACCGATTCATCAGCACGATCAACAAACAACTGAGGATACTTAGACTTCATATAATCTTCGCGGCTCCAATTTAAATTTTTTTTGTAAGTAAACCCGGGACCACACTTTGAATTCAATGAACTTCACAAGTGATATCTTACTACGTTTTAAACTCTTAATTTCACGGTCCATAATCTCTACAGGTTCCTCAACAAAACGAAGAGTTTTGTCAACCTTAATCTCATCCAATGGCACATGCAGGCTAGCATCCGCCAAACACTTCTTTAGGTTTGACACGTGAAACGTGTCTTGTACACCACTCAATTCCTCGGACAATCTTAACCGATATGCTACAGGCCGATCCTTTCCAGAATCTCAAATAGCCCTACATACCTCGGGGCTAACTTACCCTTCTTCCTAGAATGAACCACGCCCTTCTAAGGCGACACCTTTAGCATCACACGATCTCCAACCTCAAAGTCCAACGATTTGCGCCTGTTGTCAGCATAGCTCTTTTGACGATCTCTCGCCGCTTTGAGCTTCTCTTTTATAACCACTACTTTATCAGTCGTTTCCTGCACCAATTCGGGTCCAATCAAACTACCTTCCCCAATTTCAGCCCATAACACGGGTGACCTACATTTTCTTCCTGTTGGGGGAAATTATAGTGCTTCGAACGGAGCACACCGAATGCTAGTGTGATAACTGTTGTTATAAGAGAATTCAGCTAACGGTAGGTGGACATCCCAACTGCCACCAAAGTCTATCACACACGCCCTTAACATATCCTCCAACGTCTGAATTGTACGCTCACTCTGTCCATCTGTCTGAGGGTGATAAGCCGTGCTCATATCCAATCGCGTTCCTAAGGCTTTCTGAAATGTTTGCCAGAGACGTGATGTAAACCGTGCATCACGATCCAAAATAATCGACACAGGCACTCCATGACGCGCGACAATTTCATCGGTGTACAACCTCGCCAATTTCTCCGTACTATAATCTTCACGTATTGCCAGAAAATGTGCTGATTTGGTCAATCTATCAACTACAACCCATATCGCATCGTGCCCATTCCTTGTTCTAGGTAACTTTGTGATGAAGTCCATGGTGATGCTTTCCCACTTCCATTCAGGTATCTCTGGTTGTTGTAATAAGCCCGAAGGCCTTTGATGCTCATCGCCTTCACCTTGCACAAGTAAAACATACGCTAACAAAGGTAGCATATCCCACTTCATTCCCGGCCACCCAGTACACATCTCGAAGGTCATAGTACATCTTATCCGCTCCAGGATGTACGGAATACCTGGACTTATGAGCCTCATCCATAATTAATGTTCTCACACCTCCTACTAACGGAACCCATATTCGATCCATAAAGTACAAACTTCTGTCTCCTTTCCTTTCCATCTGCTGATCTAAACCATGTAACCTTTCAGCAGATACGTCCTCTTGATTGAACGTCTCGCCCTGAGCTGCCAGTATCATTCCTTTTACTCCAGATTGAATAGTCATAGCCATTGCCCGTACACGTTTAGGTTTTCACCCGTTCCTTCCAACTCAATGCATCAGCCCACCCATTCGTTTTACCCGAATGATTGCGAATTTCACATTATAATCACGGAATAATCGATCCACCTCCTTTGGGCGCATGGTTCACCTCATCTGAGTCAAATATGTGTTTAAGACTTTTATGATCCTTTGTAAATGACACTTTTCGTACCATACAAAATAATGTCTCCAAGTTTTTAAAGCAAACACCACTGCTCCCAACTCTAGATCGTGTGTTGTATAATTCTTCTCGTAGATTTTTAACTGCCTTGACACATAATCAATTACCTTATTTCTTTGCATAAGCACACAACCTAATCCCTGATTCGAAGCATCACAGTAAACTACAAAATCTTCAACTCCATCAGGAAGTGACAATATCGGCGCATCACACAAATTATTTTTCAAAGCCTAGAAAGCCTCTTCTTGTTCCACGCCCCACACATACTTTTGGTTCTTCTGAGTCAACGAGGTAAGAGGTTTAGCAATCTTAGAGAAATTTATGATGAAACGACGGTAGTAACCCGCCAACCCCAAAAACGATCAAATCTCAGACGACGTCGTAGGAGCTTTCCAATTCTTTACTGCCTCTATCTTACTTGGGTCCACGTGAATACCACTCTGATTAACCACATGACCAAGGAAATGCACTTCTTGCAACCAGAACTCACACTTGGAGAATTTAGCATACAACTTCTCCTTCCTCAATAATTCTAAAACTAACCTCAAATGCACTTCATGATCTTCCTTAGTCTTTGAATAGATCAAGATGTCATCGATGAATACAATAACAAACTTATCTAAATACGGTTTACAGACTCGGTTCATCAAATCCATAAAGACCGCCGGTGCATTGGTTAATCCGAAAGGCATAACGGTAAACTCAAAATGTCCATACCTTGTTCGAAACGCGGTTTTTGGAATATCGTCCTCATGTACTCGGAGCTGGTGATAACCCGATCAAAGATCTATCTTGGAGAAATAACATGAACCTTGTAGTTGATCAAATAAGTCATCAATTCTAGGGAGAGGATATCGATTCTTAACAGTTAACTTGTTCAATTCTCTATAATCGATACACATACGAAAAGAGCCATCCTTCTTCTTAACAAACAACACTGGTGCTCCCCACGGAGAATGACTCGGTCGTATGAAACCCTTGTCTTGCAACTCTTGAAGCTGCCCAGACAATTCTTGCATTTTCGAGGGCGCTAGACGATATGGAGACTTCGCAACTAGCGTCGCTTCGGGAACTAAATCTATGTGAAACTCAACTTGTCGTTGTGGTGGTAACCCTGACAAGTCTTTCGGGAATACATCAACAAAATCCCATACTACAGATATATCACTCAATTTTGGTTCATCCACCTTAGCATTCATTAAGGCTTTAGCGGCTCCTAAAGTACGTTCCCCTTGAACCCTAAGTATCCAACTACAATCCAATGGTATTTCAACCACCTTTTCATGACAAACTATCACAGCCTTATTCTGGGACAACCAGTCTATTCCCACAATCACATCAAAACTTCCATGACCAACCCTAGTTCTAGTTTGCAGTCACGGATAATCCTATCGACTTCTACTTTATTACCATCTACTACTTCTATCACATAACCAGGTTTTACAATACTAGGTTTCACATTTAGTAAAGTCGCAAATTCAGTAAAAATGAAACTAAAATCAGCTCCAGAATCAAAAAGTACAGTAGCAAAATGATCGTTCAAATAAAAAGTACCCGTCACAACTTTAGGATCCTGTAAAGCTTCCACCGCATTCACATTCACATTAAAGGCCCTTCCTGTAGCTCTATTCCCATTGTTTCGGGTGTTACGGTTGCCCTCCAATGCTAATGGATTCCCTGCTTGACCCGGCGCTCGGTACAACTTAGGGCAATTGTACTGAAGGTGATCAGGGCTTCCACACTCGTAACAAGCCTTCCGATTATGACCCATTCTAACAGCATTCATAGGAGTTTCTTGCTTAAATGGTGCCCGACAATCTATATCAAAATGGCCAGGTCTCTGACAGTTAAAACACAGCCTACAAACTACATCCTCCGATAAATAGAAAAAGAAAAAGTATATCACTTAAGTACAATTGGGATATAGATTTCACAAATTCAGTTTTAGGGGGAGTTGTTGCCACAAAACCCGCTCCTATTTTTGCCTTCTTTTTATCCCTCCATGACCCTCCAGATTTACCAGTCTCTTCCACTGCCTTCCTCTTCTCATTACTCTTTGACAAGGTACCACAGCTAATCGGCTTCATCAGTAAGTATGCCGGCTCTCAGAATTGCAGGTACTAAATCAAAAGTAAAACGAGAACTCTCTAATTCCAACTTGGGATCACGAATAATTCCATTCGCTTCGCTACCATCAATTGCACCACCAAGAAGATACGTCCTAACATCAACTTTAGCACCACGCCATGAGGAAATTTCAACTTCACATCCACCAATTGGTATGGACCCAAAAACCACACGATTCCAAAAAGAAAAAAAACAAACAAATGTAAACGTCGACAAGAAGAACAAACCTTTGACCTAACAAACGCGTCAACGATTGCTAGAAACACCCCCAACGAATAATACCACGTACCACGACCTATTTATTAAAAGATTAAGAACCTTTGTACCAAAACCGATTTTTACCCAAGGAAACTTTCCCTCGTAACCTTATACCAATCATTTTAAAACAGTAGAATCACCTTAGTTAATAATGCAAATAATTTTAAGTGTAAAAATAAATTTAAATAAAATTTTCATAAACTTATTTTAATTATGGTTTTCATAAAAGAAATCAAAAGATGATTTAAAAAAAATGTGTTGCATTTTATTTATATAATTTATTTTTTAAAAGAAGTTTTTAACACCTAAACAATATGGTATCGACTACAACAAACTTACTTTCAAATGGAATTTATGACTCACAACAAAAAAAACATCATGATAGCAAAATAGACTCCCAAAATACCTTAAGAATTCCAATACCAGAATATTAATTTACTTGAAAACGAACACGACAAGAACTCTTGCAAACCAAACAAACCATAAGGACTCATCCATACCAACGGTCTTAGAACCAAACCAAAAAGTATCGTCACCTTTAGACAAAGGAAAACAATCAAAACGCCAAACGGAGAACATAGAACACCAGTTCTATGATAACACCCTAGAATACCAACACGAGCGTTGGATATCTCAACGAACAACGAGCTAACGAACCAACTTAAGAATCGCGACGACAATACCAACAGGTATCCGATGTATCCGCAAACGATAGATGAAAGGGAACCTTACCATCTACGCAACCCAACCTAATATAATCGCCCAATCGGTTAAGAGAGGAATTCTCTAACCACACAACCATCCTTAACAGGATCTCACTCCACATCTACACTACATCTACACAACTATCCAGACTTACATCCTTACATAATACATACAAGCAACAATGATCATGCATCAAAGTTACAATGTCTAAGTGTGTGTTGCCTTTAGAATCGACGCGCAGAGACCGCACGCGGACCATTTAATTATAATTGCACCTTTTTCACATGTTGTACTTACTTCCAAGACCACACATCTCAATGATAACACACATCTACCACATAGCACTTAATAATAATCCAAATATAACTCAAACATGATAATCCATCTAACGAACCATAAAATCCTAATCGACCAGACGAAACAGAAGTCACATTGTGGACCCAAAAATAAAAAGCATCCCTGATTATAGCAACACATCGAGGTAGAAAATGAAATATACTATGTTGGGCCTCGATTGGGTTTGGACTTTTCTCTCTCAAAAGTTACCCAACTCCGCGGGTCAAGTGAGGTAAACAATCTCCCAATGATATCTCCTAGGGGTAGGGGAAGACATGACAAAACAATAACAAAGGGGTATATATATTTAGATCACATAATGAAAAGTATATATTTAGATTGTTAGTTAGGTAATTCAAAATTGAAAGAATTTCAAAGCTTTTATAGCCGGGAAACATACGGTTTATACGTACACTGTGCCCTAAAATACACTATATGTGGGACCCTTAAGCTATAGTTTGGTCAACCCCCTAGTTCTCTATAACAAATGGCTTGATTACCAATTGTCTTTACCCCGCTAAGGCGGAAACACGAGGCGTAACATCATGGATATCATCACAACACAATGGTGTTAACAATAGAGAAACACTAAATGTATAACTAAGGAATAAAGACACAATGTGTCATGACAATACTGAAAACCAAAAAAACAACATCTTGTATTAATGAAAAAGGGTCTCACCTATACAAGAACAATATCTCATGAACCTAACAAAATCAAATAACATTCAACAAAATCCATGCAACAAACATAAACAAACTCAGGAACAACTCATGCAATTCCTCATGCAGGTCATTTAGCCATTCTCTTAACCCAATATTTCTCATGAAGCCTCAAGTTCTTTAATGTTTAATCTTTCATTTTGGTGTCATTGATCTCGTGCTCAATACATGGAATGATCTAGGGATCCTACAAAATCCAATTGTAAATTACTCTGATAATAAAGAAAACATTGCAGGACGATAAATGAACTATCATACAGGCTAACATGCAAATCCAATCAATCATACAAATACTTGGGAAACAACTACAAGACGTCTCATATCGCACCAAGGTCCCTGTGGTTACCCCCTTAGCCCAGGCCATTGATACTCTCAAAGTAACCTTCCTTCTCGCTAGGCCACAGTACCATCCACTAAACAGGCCAAGGATACCCGCAGGTGATCCCCCTGACTTAGTTCATAATTCTCAATATCACATCACAAAACATGTAGCTCACAACATACAATAGTCACGTATAGTCCATGCATCTTTGACAACACATTATCACAGTAATCAAAACATTTCCAAATACTTTGCATCATTTCCACCCCAATAAATTATAAGAAAATAGGGGCTATGAAACTCACCTGAATGCTCAAACGCAGCTTCCAAATCTCTACACGCAACTAAACAAATAAATAAACACGGCTACATGCGACCAAGATAAAAGCTCTAGTCCATGTAACATACATATGATGGATGTCTAAGGGTTTAGTTAACCATCATGGTCACCCCGACACCATGCCCAACCTTAACCATCTTATTAACACTTTACACTAGCTACATGCAATTAACTCAGAATTGCAGAATTTTATTGTCTCTTTACGTACCCAAAACCCTTACTTAATGGCCTTCATAAATTATACCAAAAATCACCCATGTTCATTTATGAGTATATTAATTACCTTGTGATTCCCAAGTATTACTTACATGTGTAACTACCTCAAATAAAATCAAACTTCAAAACTGTCCTAATTTAGATCTAATTGCACACCAAAATATATCACTCTAACTACCATACTTAGACATGCTTTCAGAGGCTAATTTTTACAGGATTATCCATAGACATATGGAACTTAACTACTGTAGAAGGGCTAAGCTGAATTCCCCTTTTAAGTATAGGTTTTACCCTCACAAACATGACATAAATCTGACCTGTATTTACTGATCTGACAACTTTTAGTGTAACCAACATTTGAATGACTTCCCGACAAGGCTGGATTTTCTAGAAAGTAGACTCTTTTGGCTTATTCATAGGCTCAAAAAACATATCAATACACGTTTTTATCATCTAGATATCAGTCGTTGAACACGACCCAAAATTCTGCTCAACCCTAAATCAAGTTTTAACGCAAATCTAACCTAACCAATTGCATGAACATGACCCTAATCAAGCCCTAATCATTCTATCATCATTAAATATCATTAATATTCTGAATTTTATGAAACCCTAGAATCCATCAATGATTTTGTTACATGAATGCATTATTTAAACTAGGATGAACACACTTACCTTGATGATTAGCACCTAAACCACAACTCTTGAATGTTTCTTGGACCCACAAGTGAAAATCAACTTCTTAGGGTTTTGGGGGAGGGGAAATTGTACATCATCAACAAAAGGGGGAAAAAGGATGGGTCAAGTTTGGGTTTTAATCTAAATCCTACAAGTCCTAGTCTAATTCTAACTTAGTTTAGTAAAAAAAAAAACCCTAAAAATTTCTTCTCTTCTCCTCTTCTTGTTTTCAGCCGATTTCACACATAGGGGGGGGGGGGTTTAGGGATTTTAGTCTTGTATTTATAAACTCCCTAGATGTATTTTAGTTTGAGTCTAATTAGTTTTAGATTACAATTAGGACTTTAGTTACTTTTTTTTTTCTTTTTATTTACTAAAATTCGGATTACTATTCATGCCTAAAAAAATATATTTTTTTTCTTTTCTTTTATTGCTTAATTAATTATCTTTATAACTTAAGTTTTATAAAAACCTAAGCTAATTTGTTAAACCATTTTGCTTGAAAACTACTTTCTAAAATTAACTTTTCATTTCCAAATTCACTTTCTAAAAATAGAAAGTCTTCCAAAAACTCTCATATTTTAACAACTAATTTCTTTCATAAATGACACGCTTCATTTTAATTCATCACATAGGCATCCACATATTAACCAAAACAATTCTCTCAAAATACCCAATCAATTCCATTATCACTATAAGTGATTAAAATGAAAATTTTTTCATCAAATAACTCATTTCTCTTAACTTAACCTCTAAACCTAAACTTGTCTTAAATTTCTAACAAAAATACGTATACGTAATAATACTTACACATTTAACACAAAACGTTAAAATCTCAATAATCATTTCCTTGTCACCAAAAGTGAACGAACTGAACTTCACAAAATTCAACACTAATCCAATCCCAATGAGACGATCACGCTCAATGGATTGATTATCCAATCTCACATTTCCCTCACAAACACATATAAGCTCGCATAAACACATAAAATCACATAAACCATACATTGCAACAGGCACATAAGTCAACACTGCGGTTTGACCAACCTGCTCAAGTCATGGTTGTCATATTAACTCACGTTTAGCCAATGTGTATCTATATATTTTAGATTTCAAGACAAGATGTAAAATTTTAGATTCTAAACTTAACCCGACTTCATGGACCCATAACTCTTACCCGTAATTGATCTAAGTATGAGGCTTTCACCCCTGGAAAGCCCTTTGAGTCTAGTTTTCAAAAATATAAGGATCATCATCTAAAGAATCTCAGAGCCATAGGAAATAACATTTTAGTACCTGACTATCCAAACCATAATTATCCAACTATTGAAACCCTTTATGAAAAAAAACCATAAATCCTAATCTATGATAGCTATAAAGGTGAATCCAATTGGAGGTGTTAGCTTAATGAGTCTACTACAGATATCAATTTTCTTTTCCCACATTTAAGAGTAAAAACCTAGAGTTTAACTCCTTTTTCCAAGTGATGTTTCAGAATTGACTAGTTTTCGTAAATCGGCCATATCTCGCTCATTCGGAGGAGATATGGCCCTATCCAATTAGCCACATGAAACTTAGACATATATCTACCTAGCCATGTAATTTAACAGTAGGCTTCAAGCCATAAATTATTCGTTATAACCTCTTTTTGCTACTGATCTTAAAACATCCCCATAATCCTACTTCTATTTCCATCAAAACTCATTCCAATCACCATCTATCCACATGCAATGCCATATCAAATCTCATAAACATATCTCATACGTCAAAACTTCATATTTATGATCAAATCAAAATCAAA
The DNA here is from genome assembly GCA_026074375.1 of Tanacetum coccineum. NCBI lineage: Eukaryota > Viridiplantae > Streptophyta > Magnoliopsida > Asterales > Asteraceae > Tanacetum > Tanacetum coccineum. The sequence goes on along the minus strand of BQNB010056307.1, from coordinate 11,888 downwards.
CAAGTCAAGACCATGCATGCTCATAAAGAGTAAAATCAAACACATGCACTTAACATAAGATTAGATCAACACAAAAGGGTTTAAAAATCACTTACTAACACAATAGATACCAATAAAGAAATCAAAATCCTTTACTTCCTTCTTTTCTTGTCTAGCCGAAACTCAAAAGAGACAAACCAAACTCAAACCCTAACTTTTTTTACCCAAATCTTTCAATAACTATCACAATCAAACCTTAGATGCCTGAAAAAAAAAAAAAAAAAAAAAAAAAAAAAAAAAAAAAAAAAAAAAAAAAAAAAAAAAAAAAAAAATTATTTCACAACAAGAATCAATAAAACTTGAAGGTGATTTATTTTCTAAAAATCAAGAACTTGAAGAACTTGGTGCATGATGATTATTTATTATTAGGGATGATTAGGGTTTAGTGTAGGATTGATTTGGAGTAGAATGAGATGGTATGATTTTGGTGGATTTAGGTTGGGGTCGACGAACAGTAACAATGAGGGAGGAGAATGAATCGTTTTTTTCTTTTTTTTGTATCTGTGTGTGAATATGGGAGGTAATAGAGAATGTATTTATAGGGGATATTTAATTAGGGATATAATTTAATCTAGCAATTTCCAATAATAAAAAATATAAGGGGACGTTGTTTTTGCTTAATTATAACCGGCCCCCTTATTGGGGTGGGCTTGGTTGGGTATTTTGTTTTGTTAAACTTAAATTACATTGTTCTTAAGCCCAATTGTCTAATTAACTCGTTTTTAATTGTAAAAACACAACTTTGACGCGGTTTCGGCCAGAAACACGAGAAGGTCGAAAAATACAAAATTAAAAATAATAAAGCTCTCGAGGCTAAAATATGAAATCATTGATTTCTCGATCGATAGATGGTTAATTATCCAAAGTATGACTCGTGATTATTTAAAATTGATGATTTTAATAAAAACGACTAAAAATAATAAAAATAAATTCTATAAAATTTAGAAAATAAATTAAAGCTCGGGATAAATAGTGACCTTAAATCTAAAATGTTACAACGCATTTTGGAAAAATGATTCCAGCCGCGCGTCTACGGGCTCGGGCCGGCCGGCTGGATCATTTTCGTCAGAAGTTGTCTAAACGAAAGTTGTAGCTCTTCCTTTTACCTTTTCGTGGGCTGTTGAATCAAGTCAATTCGATTTTGTATGCTTGATTAAGAATTTTCTTTAAACTATATTATATATAATATATAATAAAATATATAAATATATATATATAATTTAAAAAAAAACAATAATCAATAAAACCGAGAAGTAGTATAGAATGTTCCCGGGTCGTTAATCCCCAACGAGGCTGTGCTGGAAAATCGATACAGTCGGAAGATTGGAGTTTGAATGAGAGAAAGGATTTGAGAGTGTGGAAAGTTAAATTAACAATAACAAACAAAAACGTATTTAAGAAAATCCTAAAAATTATGAAATTACGCTAAAAAAAACGATAGCACGAATTCCTAACTTAAGGGTTCTAAAATCCTAAAATCCTCAAATTAACCTACGAAGAAATTTTCACTATCTAAACTCACTAGGGAAGCTAATAACAGAAGAATGAAAATGATAGATGAAAACGTAGGGTCGTTTGACCCCAAAACGAGTCAAGAACAAAAACCGCACCCCCCCGTTCTTTAAAATCAAAAAATTACAAAAATGAACCCTAAACGAAAATTTTTGTATTATTTTCTACAAAACTAAATGAACTAAGAAAATTTTCTAAAAAAGAAAAATATTTTTTTGACATTTTTTGTATTTTTTATGAATTTTTTAAACTTTAACTAAATTAAATTATAAAAAATACTAAACGACTTTTAAAAATTCTGAAAAATTTACCTAAAATACTTTACACTAACACTAACCTACGAAAAATAAGAAACCCAAATTTCGGCTTATAAATAAGCTGAAATTAAGCTCAAACGAGCTTATAGCTTAAAGGCCAAAAACCCCCTTATATTTCTAAGTGCCCAAGGGTCTTACATAAAAGACCCAAGGGCACAGCGGTAAGGATGGTATAAAAGAGGGGTGTATTGAGGGTTGAGACCCGGGTTCGAGTCTTGCTCACCCGGGTCACCCCTTATCCCCCTTGTTTTTTTGAGAAACTTTTCAAACAAACTTATAGAACACATGGGGCTTATTATTTTCTAAAACTAAAACTTTTTATGAAAAGCTAAGAATAAGCTGAAAAAATGGCTTTTTGTTGACAGTTAGCTTATATTTAGCTTAAGGCTTAAATGACTTTTTCTCTTTGACTCTTAACACTAATAAGCTAGAATTGAACTAAAAAGCTATAAGGATTATCTAACCTATCTTAAATAAGCATTAAAGAGCTAAAATCTAACACTAAAGAAGCTGAAAAGGGCTTACATTGACAGAAAGCTTAAAGTTAGCTTAAGGCTTAATGTGGCTTATGGCATTTGACTTTTTGGGCAAATAAGCTAGAGTTTGGACAACTAAGCTTAAAGGGGTTCCTAAACTAACCTAAATAAGCACCTGTGAGTTAAATTCTACAACTAAATAAGCTGGAAAAGAGCTTAAAGAAAAGTGACAGTTCTAAATAACTTAAACAACCTAGCTGTTGGATTTTAGCTTAAACCAAAGAAGCTTAAAAAGCTAAACCCAAACCCAATAAGCTAAGACCTATAATCCTAAGGCACCTAACAGGCTAAAAGATCACAAATAAGCACAACAAATAAGCTGGAATGAACTTATGAATCTAGCAGTACTAACTTTAAAGTTAGTACTGCTTATGCTATTAAGGAGAATTAAGCTAGGGAAAAGGAAAATAAGCAAGGGATCCTAAGGGCCTACACCTATTAAGCAAATTGGTACAAAAGTAAACTACTAAAAACAGCTAAATAAGCTAGAACACCTAAATAAGCTATAAGCTAATCCTGGGTTTAAAACAGTCCTAAGGGCTCACTTTGGGGCTTAATTTTAAGCATCTAAAGGGGTCTTCAAAGCTTAAGCTTATAGGGGCTTAATAAGCAGCTTATGGACTTTCAATAAATGCAAATAGAGTTATACTCGTGGGTTAAAATTAAAACCTAACAAATGAACCATAAAAAGTGACTTAAAAAGAACTCCCTAGCACCAGGGCACTTTAGTTTGTATTGAAGAGGGCTTAGTGTAGGCTTATGAATAAGCCATGAAATAAGCTCCAATTGCAAAAAGAAGTGAAAACAGATTGAGTATAACACAAAACCAGCTTGTGCACAAATTTTTGAAATCTAAAAACACTTTTTCACTAACTGAAAATCATTTTGAAAAATGGCAGACTTAACTAAAAAAATATATACTTGAGAAAACTTTGACAGAATTTAGTAAAACCAAAGATGAACTAAAACCACTTGGACAATTGCATTTGGACACTGATAAATAACACAAGAATAAGTCTCATAAGCTGTTTTAAGAGTCTTGGCATAATGAGCTCTATAAAACTATTTTGGTCCAACAGATTCAAGTGCTTATTAGCAAAAACCCAAAAACAACTTTTTAACTTTTAAAAACTTTAAAATCAGATTAAAATTATCTCAATAATGCTTGCCAAAGATGGCCAAGTGGCCCAAATGGTCTTTAACCCAATTTGACCCATTTTCAAAAGTTAACCCAAACACCCCTTAAACATGGTAAAAAAAATATTAAAGCTGTTTTAAACTGATATAGGCTAAAGTTTTTGGCAACAAATGATGATCAAGCAAGAGTAAGCATAAATAAGCAACAAGACACAGAGTTAAGCAGTGAAATAAGTTGGAACAAATTTAAGCAGTTAGGTAAGAAAATGGACAATTTAGCACAAAATTTAATTTTTCATTAAAACAGTGAAGGTTACAAAAGCTTAAACACCGAATTTTAAAACATAATTTAAGACATTTTAAAAGTAAAAATTACAACTAAAAACTACTCCTCACTACTCTTTTTTTTTCTCTGTCTTCTTTTTTTTATATAGGCTGTCAATGTCTTCAAGTCATTGTGTTTCTTGTGCTTCTTAGCTGAGAGGTTTCCAAAGCTCATCTTGGCCCTTCAATAATCTTGGCCTCCAAGCCTTTTAATCTAAACCCTCTATTTCTTGTCTCATTACTTCAACGAATAGGGACATTAGGGATTGCCAAGGTGTACATAAGGTGGGGTGAGGTGTGGGGTTTGAGAGGGTGATGTTTTTGGAGGGTAGCTACAGTGTCACGTGGGTAAGGGAGATGATGAATAGTGTGTTTGATTTATTGGCGGGAAAAAGAAAAGGGGTTAGGGTTTATGTCTGTTTAGTTTGATTTGGGGGCAGGGGATGAGTTTTGGTGGTTGGCAAATTTAGTCCCTAAGAGATATAAGTTATTTTGCAACGATCGTCCTTGCATGTTTCACATTTGGTCCTTGGAAGTTGGGTTGTAATTGCACCGTTAGTCCTCAAGGACTAACGGTGTAAAGGTTAAATGGAGATATGGCTAACAGGGTTAGGACTTTTGGGTTAACGATGTTATGGGATTTGGATTGGGCCATTGTAGCCTTTGGGCCGGTTAGTAAAAAAAAGGGTTTTAGGCTTAATAAAAAAAAGGTTTGTTATAAGTGGGCTGATCCGGGCCCACTAGGTGGGTACGGGTGGGCCCACTTTTAACGATTAGGTTTTCGGGTTCGGTTTTAGATGCCCTTTCCAATGCCATATCCCGGGGTTGACTTTGACTTCGTCTTTACTTCATTAATTGCACAAACGTCGTCGAGTCGATCCGGGAATTTTCGTTTTAGCTCCGTTTTCAATCCTTTTGAACCCTTGGCCTCAGTTTTTCGCGCTCTTTCCAAATCCGTGCTCAGTTTTGTCTGGTTTAGCTTCATTTTTGTCCTTTAGTGAATATCCGGTACCTGCACAGTACAAACACAAAAACAAGCATATTTATGGCATTTTATGAGCGTTTTTGGTCATTTAGGGTCGATTTATTAGGTAAAAGGTATGTGTAATTAAACGCATACCATAGACTCTAGATTATATTGAAAATGTATCCTAACCGAAGTCAAGGATTTTTCCGTTTAAGCACTTCTTTCATTTTAATTACTTGTACAAGACCAAGCACCTTACGAAATATGGAAATGAAATCACTTAGATCACTCAACTAATCTAAGGTGTAAAATTTAAGTGGTAAGCTCAATTGCTCGGTCGTGATTTAGCTTCGTATCATAAGCTTGGCAAGGATACACATCTCCACCACTAAAGCTAAGGAGAAACAAGTCAAAAGGTAAATTGGGTTTTAATTGAAGGCTAAGGGTTAATCTTTCACCGATAGTACCACACCAACAAATCAGCTGAAGCACACATACACGGCTGTAACGACGAAATAGACATATGTGTTCGGTCACATCCTCATTCAAGTTTAACCAAGGGTTAGGACGAAGAACGATATAGGGTAGGGATCTTCTAGTTTTCACCAAAAGTAATAAACCAACAAGGCGGCTAAATCAAGCATACATGGCCGTAACGACGGAATAGACATGCATGACCCAATCCAAACCTCGTTCGAGTAAAACCTAAGGTTAATTCCTAGGAAAGGGAAGTAAATAGTTGTTAAATAAAAATTACGAAACAAATAGATTAAGCTTGAACAAATAAGGTAGTTGCTAATAACTTTTCCCGACCGTTCCATGATAAAGACTTGAAATATATACAAACGCCTCGATCATAGAGATGACAAAGACAACCTAAGCTGGCGTTCCCATAACGGTCAACTTCCCTTACATCCCAAACTTATATACTTTTACAAAAGCGGTGATATCGGCCACTTAATACAAAACTATACATCATTGACTTTTATCCACGAATAATCGATCCTTCCAAGTATTTCATTGGTTTAAGTTTAGCGAACCGACTATAAAATTTCCTTCTCTTTTTTGATGCATTTTCAATTTTTTTCATAATTTTTTTATATAACATAAACCTCGATGCAATTTCACCGTCTTCACAATCATAATTTTTCCGGATAATTTTTCCTTTAACACTTCACTTCGGATATAATACATAATCGCGAAAGTAGCAAAATACAGGAGCTACAAATTTTCCCATTGCATTGTGCAATTTTCCGACCATAACAGAGATAGAAAATTTCACTTTGACACAGGAAATATAAAATTTTACACAAAAGCAACTAGCAACTTTGATTAAGTAGGCTTAATCTATAGGGAAGGCTAAGGTGTAAAGGTGTAACGAAATAAACATATGGTGTGAAAAAGACAAGAATGGCTCAACAGGTTTTTCTAGGGGATCTTACTCGTACGGTGAGAGTAAGCAAAGGGTTACACGGGATTCAACTAATCAGT
>BQNB010056306.1:0-26390 GCA_026074375.1 Tanacetum coccineum | reverse complement strand
AGTTCAAGTCCAATCTCGTAATCCAATTTCCAAGCCCGTTGTTGCTCCCGTTAGTGCTCCGATGCCTAACCAACGAACATCAATTACATTTCCTTCAAGAAGAAATGATGAAAGGCGCTGAGAAAAAGCTAACGATCAAATTGAGAAATTCTACGAAATCTTTAGAGATTTGAGTTTCGAAATTAACTTTACGGATGCCTTGATGCTTATGCCAAAATTTGCCTCGACTCTAAAAACTTTAATTGGAAACAAAGAGAAGTTGAGTGAAATGGTTAGAACTCCATTGAATGAGAATTGCTAGGCGGTCATCCTAAACAAGTTACCGAAAAAACTTGGAGACCTCGGCTGATTTCTCATTCCATGTGAATTTACCGAGATTGACACATGCAACGCCTTGGCCGATCTCGGCGTGAGCATTAATCTTATGCCATATTCCATATGGAAAGATCTCTCTCTTCCCGAACTAACCCCGACTTGCATGACGCTCGAACTAGCAGACCATTCGAGGGTGTTGATCCAGAGTTTTGTACTCACAAAATCCTTATGGAAGAGGACTACAAACCAACAGTTCAGAGTCAAAGACGTCGATTTTGAGCCAGACCCCCGAGTACCTTTAATTCTCGGGAGGAGTTTCTTAAAGACCAGTCGTGCATTGATAGATGTATACAGAGGGGAAATACCTTCGTGTTAGCAGAAGGAGGTCGACATTACATTCAATCTGGACCAAACTTCGAGATACACGGCTAATTACAATCATATAACGGCAAACCGAATTGACGTCATTGATATGGCTTGTGAAGAATACTCTCAAGAAGTTCTTGGTTTCTCAAATGTGATCTCGAGTGGCAATCCCACTCCTTACTATGATCCAATCGTCTCTACTTCATCTCCGACTTTAACTCCATTCGGGGACAGTGATTTTCTCCTATTCGAAGAAGCCGACTCTTTTCTTGCTATAGAGGATGATCCAACTTCACCGGAAGTTGATCCACATATTATGTCCATAGATGGAGGGACTTATTCTCCTCGGAAGCAATTCTTAATAGTGCTGATTCCCTTCACCACCACCTCACAATCTAGGAATTTTATTTTCCGTAACTCAAAAAGTCTTAAAATTTATGAAGCAAAACAATGAAAATTCTTCAGTTAATGAGCCCCCTAAGGTTGAACTCAAGGACTTGCCACCTCATTTAGAATATGCATTTTTTGGAGGGTAACGACAAGTTACCCGTCATAATTGCAAAAGATTTAAAGAATGAGGAAAAGGCCGCTCTAGCGAGGTTTCTAAAACTTCCCACAAGCGAGCCATGCTTGGAACTTTCTGTTATTAAGGGTATCGACCCAGAGTTTGTGTAACCTCAAATTTCATGGAAGAGACTACAAACCGAACGGTTCAACATCAAAGGGGTTGGTAAATCTGTAAATCCATGTCGTCATTCAGAAAGAGGTTGAAAGCTTTTGACGCGGATTAATTTATCCGATCTCTGACAGTCCATGGGTAAGCCTGGTGCACTGTGTACCGAAGAAGGGTGGCATGACCGTCATGAAGAATGATGAAAATGATCTTATACTGACTCGATTGGTCATAGGGTGGAGAGTGTGCATTGACTATAGAAAGTTGAATGAAGCTACCCGAAAGGACCACTTTCCATTGCCCTTCATGGACCAAATGCTCGAAAGACTCGCGGGAAACCAATTCTATTGTTTCCTCGATGGCTTTTCGGGTTATTTCCAGATTCCCATAGACCCGAAGGACCAAGAACATTTGCCTATCGTCGCATGCCTTTTGGGCTATGCATGCCACCCGGCATGTTCAACGATGTATGGAGGCAATCTTCCACGACATGATCGAAAAAATGTTGGAAGTATGCATTTATGGTGACTTTTCTAGTCTTGTGGATTCTTTCTCTACATGATATACCATTTGGAAAAATTCGTTAAAATGGTGTGAAGACACAATTTTTGTTTTGGTTTCCTAAAATGGGAGGAAAATCCATTTTTTTATGGTGAAGGAAGGCTTGTTCTTCGGACACAAAATCTCTAAGTCGGGGAATTGAGGTCGAACGAGCTATAAGTTGACGTTATCGCCAAGTCCATCACCCGACTTACAGAGAAAGGTAATTTGTCGATGTTTTATTGGTCATCGCCGTGTTGTTACGACGATTCTACCAAGACTTCTCAAAAATTAGCACCGCCCAATGACTCACCTGCTTGAAAAGGAGACTTATTTTTCTTCTCAAAGAGTTTTGTATGAATCCTTTTAATACACATAAAAGAAATTGGAACGAGGCTCCGATTTTGATGCTCCACCGATGGGACTTGCCCTTTCGAACTCATGTGTGTTTGATGGCAAGTGATTTTGCAATTGGGGCAGTCTAGGGCAATCAAAAAAATCAGCATTTCCAAACAAATTCACCATGCCAGCAAAACCATGACTGAAGTCGAAGCACAATACACTCGAACGAAAAAGAATTGCTTGCGTAGTGTTCGCTTTTTGAGAAATTCTTTTGGTCATATCTGTTTTTGTCCAAGAGCATAGTGTTATACGACCATTCTGTATAAAGTATCTCTTCACTAAAAAGGATGCTAAGCCAGACTGATGAGGAGGATCCTTTTGCTAAGCCATGATTTCGATACTTTCAACATGCCCACTTGTCTAGTGGGTGATAACGCGGTGGATCGAGAGATTGACTGTGACTCCATATTTAACGCATGACCTTTGCAAAACTGGTCATTGCAAAAAATGTGTTCCACGAGTCAATGATGATGGAACGAGGGGCACCGAATCTGCAATGAGAGATTAAAGAAATTTGCAAAATACTAGGGCGTCGTTGGTGGGGGAGGGGCTCTAGCTTCACCCATTTTGTTAGGTAATCGACAGCCACAAGTATGTATTTGTTGCTCTCGTTGAAGATGGGAACGGTCCATGGAAGTCATGCCCCAACGTCAATAAGATTTCACAAAAACTTGGATGGAATTTTGAGGCACTCTCACCACTTTTGTGAAATTTTTCCTTGTCGTTGCACGGTCACATTTTTTAACCACACAGTGGACATCTTTTATATTGAGGCCAAAAGAATCCGGCATCAAAAGACCTTTTTGGGGTTGAGATTTGCACAGTGATGTCCCCCGGTGATGGGGTCTATTATGGCATGCCTTCTTTTTGAGAGAATGTTCGAGAGATTCTTTGCCATTTGCAACACCGCCGGATCATTGGATCCGCTCAGATTTTGAACCAAGAAGGGGTCATCCCAGGAAGTAGTGTTTGACTCTTTTTGAAAAAAAAATCAAAAAAAACTTGCTTTTCGGTTGGGATGACATTCCTTGACATGAATTTCCCCGAATGGTTGTTTGCGAAATCTGTCAAACCATAGGGTACTATCAACACGATAAGAGCACCGATCCAAGAGTTCGAGAGGAAATGTTTAGTGGATTTCCTTGTTTCGAGTTCTATCTTGATGAGGTTCTCAAGTTGGAAAAGTATGATCGGCGCCTGTTTTTCTGCTCCTTTTTTGTCTAGTGATGATATCATTGAATTCTTGGAGCAAAGGATCCAACGCATCAGTCTTGGCCTTTTTAGCATCTTTTTGAGCGAAGAGATACTTTATAGCTAGAATGGTGGTAACACTATGCTCTTAGAAAAAAGAGATATGACAGAAATTTCTCAATAAAAGCGTATACTACGGCATGTAATTCTTTTTAGTTCGTAGTTAAGTGTGCCTTGTGCTTCTGTCTATGGTTTTGATGGCATAGTGATTGGTTGGAAATGATTGTTTTTTCGTCTGCCCTAGGACTGTCCACAATTGCAAAGTCACTTGACATCACACATTAGTTCGAAGGCAAGTCCCTGTCGGGAGCAATAAAAATTGGAGCTCGGTCAAATTTTCTTTTTAAGTTTATTAAAAGGATTTGACACACTCTTTTGAGAAGAAATGGATAGTCTCTTTTTCATGCACGAGAGTATTTGGCGGGGCTATTTTTGAGAAGTATTGCATGAAACGTGGGTATAAAAAACGGCTGGTCACAAGAATCTTTACGGACACCTTTCACGTAGTCGGGTGAGGGAGCTTGGCGATAACGTCAACTTTAGAGCGGTCAATCTCAAATTCCCGACTTGGAAGATTATTGATGTCCGAGACAACAATGCTTCTTTTACTTGAAATGGCTTTTTTACTCAGTTGAGGACCAAATTGGTGTCTTACAACGTTTTAAATTTTGTCCAAATGGGATAGGCATGTAGAGAAAGAATCCCCGAGACTGAAAGTCATCATAATTACTTCCATGTTTTTCGTATGTCGTGGAAGATTGACATTCATTAATCGTTTGAAAACGTGCATGGGTGCATTGCATAGCCAAAAGGATGCGGTGGTAGGCAATCCATTCAGTCAGGGGCAAGAAAGGTTTATGTCTTTTCTTAGTCCTTAGCGGTCTATGGGAATCTGGAAATAACCAGAAAAGCCATTCGAAGGAAACAAGAGAATTGGTTTCAGCGAGTCTTTCGAGTATTTGGTCCAAGGAAGGGCAATGAGTGGTCCTTTCGGGTGGCTTCATTCAACTTTCTATAGTCGATGACACTTCCACCTTGTGACCCAATAGTTAGTCGGTATAAGATCATTTTTCATCATTTTGACGACGGTCATGCCACCTTCTTGGTAAACAGTGCACCGGGCTTACTATGGATGTTGGAGATGGATAAATTAATCCGGCGTCAAGAAGTTTTTCAACTTCTTTCTTGATGACCGTAATGGATTTTCGAATTTACCCGCCTTTTGATGTGAACGTCGGTCGTAGACCTCTCTTCCATGAGAATTTTGTGCGTTCAATACTCTGCGGGTCGGATACCCTTGATATCAGAGAAAGTTTCCAAGCGATCGTTCCTCATTCTATTACATATTTTGGCAATTATGACGGCAACTGTGTTAAATGCCACCTCCAGAAATGCATATTTAAATTGATGGTGGCAAGTCCTTGAGTTCAACCTCAGGGGGCTCATTAACTGAAGAGTTTGCTTCACAAATTTTAAGATCTTTTCGAGTTTCCGGAAAATAATTTCCTTGATTGGGAGGTGGTGGTGATGGATCACTATTAAGAATTGCTTCGAGGAGAAGAATGTCCCCATCAGGGTCATAATATGTTGGATCAACTTCCGGTGAAGTTGGATCATCCTCTATAGCAAGAAAAGAGTCGGCTTCTTCGAAAAGGAGAAAATCACTGTCCCCAAATGGAGTTAAAGTCGGAGAAGTGGTAGAGACGATTGGATCATAGTAAGGAGTGGGATTGCCACTCGAGATCACATTTGAGAAACCAAGAACTTCTTGAGAGTATTCTTCACAAGCCATATCAATGACGTCAATTCCGGCTTTCGCCATATTATGATTGTATAGACGTGTATTCGAAGTTTGGTCAGATTTAAGGTAATGGCCTCTCTGTCAACTCGATAGGCGTTATTTCACCTTCGTATACATCGATTAATGCACGACTGGTCTTTAAGAAACTCCTCCCGAGAATTAGAGGTACTCGGGGGTCTGGCTCAAAATCGACGACCACAAAATCTGTAGGAAATTAGAACTTTCCCACTGTTACATAGACGTCTTCAGCGATACCGATTGGTTCAGAGATTGATCGGTCCGCTAGCTCTAGCGTCATCCAGGTCTTGGGGGGAGGGGTTGTTGGGGTGTGAGGGTTAGATTAGGGTTATTTGGGAAGAGAGATATTTTTCCATACGCGAATACTTGGATTAGATTTAATGCTTGCGCCAAGATCGGCCACAGGCGTTGCATGGTTTTAATTCCGGGAGAATTCACATGGAATAAGAAATTGGCCAGGCTCTCCAAGTTTTTTCGGTAACTTGTTTAGGATGACTGCTGAGCAATTCTCATTCAATGGGGTTCTAGCCATTTCACTCAACTTTTCTTTGTTTCCGATTAAGGTTTTTAGAGTTGAGGCGAATTTTGGCATAAGCATCAAGCATACGTAAAGCTAATTTCGAAACTCTATCTCTAAAAGATTTCGTAGAATTTCCTCAATTTGTCGTGTGTAGCTTTTTTCAGACGTCTTTATCATTTTCTTCTTACAGGAAATGGATTGATGCTTTTTGGTTGGCAGTTGAAGGCATAATTGGAGCATTTACGGGCTCAGAGATTGAGATTGATTAATGATGGATAAAAGGGACAACGCGAGAGTTGGATGTCTTCGTGCTTCGTTATTGTAGGAGGCATCGTATCCTTTGTGACCTCGGGGTTCACGTTCTATACTTTAGGGAGAGGATAGTGTTTGAATCGTGGGGTCACTTGTAAGTAACACTACTTCGAGTGGTAATACCCTTTAAATCCTCCTTCAGGTTAGTAACAGTGTTACTAGGTGTGGAGAGTGTTCCCGATGTAGAGGCGGTATTGGGAAATGACAAATTGGAAAGCATGTCGTGAGATTGGTCAAATGATTTTGCATGTTTTGACTTGTGTTTGATGTTCCTCTCACAGCATCATTAGGCATTTACGTAGGCTTGGAAATATTCCTTTGATACACTTGAATATGAGGGTTGGAGTTGATAGGCGAGAGATAGATAAGTAGGGGTTGAAAAAACCTGAGGTCGATAGATATGACCTTGATGAACGGGGGTTGGTAAGCTGGAGCTGATAGAATTTCTCTGGTTTTGGTTGTAACGATTCTGATTGTTTCTTTGATTTTGAAATTATGATTGTTTTGAAGAGGGTGGAAACCGGGAGGGAGGGGTGGATCGATTTGATTTGACATCGGGAGCTCGATACGGTGTTTCTTGGTTGTAGTTAGCCTGCGATCTGCTTGAGAGACATATTCTTGAATATTATCTCGATAAACATTGCCAGTGGGTAGCTGGACAGTTTGGGTAGGACATGAGCAACACAGCAAGTCAAGTAACACAACTTTACCTCAACAGCTTTGACGGGGCAGTCTAAGTAGGAGCAGGAGATAGATTTTTCTTATCAAGAAGTAAAGCCTTCACCATATCTTTCAGCTCAGCAACATCGGAAGAAATTTCGGGGGTGGAAGTGCTCGAACTCACTTTGGCAACAACCGGTTTGTTACGTGAATTACGAACTTTGGATTTGCTTTCAATGATTTTAGCATCAGAGATTTTATCCCAAAAGTTGCCATCGCGGCGGAATTTAATGAATCCTGTATCTTTAGAGTTCAAGCATTGTAGATGTGTATCGAGTTGATTGCAATTCTGAAAAACCATATGATGTGGACATGCCGAAGAAGATTGTTAAATCGGTCCCATGCTTCATAAAACGGTACTCATACAAATCTTTGTTGAAATCTCGTGATTTCATTTCGAAGATTTGTTGTTTTAGAAGGAGGGAAAAATTTGTTGATGAATTTCGAAACAAGATCATCCCATGTTTGAATCGATCGAGGGGGTTCTTTCTCAAGCCAACATCCGGGTCCGGGATCATAATCTTCGTATGTTGTCATTTAGCACCGGTCGGAGAGGGTGCCCTGGAGTGTTGTTGGGATCAACCATGAGTGTAATGCTTTTAGCTAGACTTGTTCAAGGGTTCACCTGGGAGTTGCCACCTAATGAACCATATGTTGATCTCAAGGAGAACTTGCATGATTTAGCAAAGGCTAAACCCTTGTTAGCCCTAGCAAAGCCTCGTCTGCCTCACTATCTATACCCACGATGTTAACTAGGATTCGGGCATATATATATATATGCTATATAGTACGATGATATCGGCTGATCATGCTGGGTGTATGCATGTTAAGCAATAATAAGATAGTGGTATGGCTTGTAAACTATCAGCAGTTGCTTTTCTAGTTATAAATAATATGTATTTGCATTCTAAATGAAAGAAAACTTGTTTCTCATGGAGTCTTGCCCGATCAAAGGGCTGTATCAATTCTCATCTCTCTATCTAGTTCTTGAGAGTTTAATTTGACCATCTCAAATCGGTCTTAACAATGGTGCTTTCTTTGATCTTTACTACGTCGCCTCCCAAATGCCTTCCATCTACACTCGAAGAAAGCATGGCCGCTATGGCCGTAAACCTATCTAAACTTGTTGCCACCACGGCCATAAACAATGAAAAACTAGCCGCATCACACTCATGACTCGACATGGCCATAAAAAAGCTTGCAACTTAAAACGAACGTCTATCCACGCTCTCATTAATTAGCAATACAGCTTCATACATACATCATGCCTCCAGTATCTAAACCGCCACTCGTCAAAGAAGCTATGGCTAATTACTTAGCCGCTACCATGGCTAAGCATTTTCCCGACTCCGGTTTTTATACCACACACATTTCCAAATTAGCTATAGAAGTTGATCCATTTTAGCTTATTTATATAAAAGTTGATCGCTTTTTATTGTCTATGATGTCAATTAACAGATTGGAACTGATAAAATTAACTATAAAAGCTCATGAAAACCATCGCACTACTCTAATATGTGTTTAAGTAGCGTCGTTTTTGGATAAATAAGTCAAAACTAGATTCGTATTTGTTATACTTTTAAGGATATATAGTATGCAGGGCCGTCACTAAATTTCTAAAAATTTTGAGGGCCCTGAGCGAAATTACATAATAAGACATTTCGAGAAAAATATGTTATATATAAAATGTTTGGCCAAAACTATCCCATGGCAACTTGGCATCTGGGCAATTTGCGTGCAGAATTTAACACGTGGCATAAAAGTACACATTTTTTGAGCAACCTATTGTACTTTTATGGGTAACTGTCGTACTTCTGAACAACTTGATCTACTTTTGACCAAAAGGATAGCTAGGATTGCATTTCACTCTTTTTTTGGCTCCAAATAGAATTAGCCCTAACAAAAATAGATAAGTTAAATTATGTAGTACCTTTTTTTTGTTATTATCCAAATAGAATTAGCCCTGACATAGTAGTATCACATTTTCCATCCATAATAATGCTCATAGAGTTAAAAGTTGCGCAAAGAAAACAAGTATTATGTATAAAGTTGTAATAACGTACATGTTTAAACTGATGAGAGCAATATATTACAATTCCATGCTTATATTGTTAGGAAAATCATAAAAATGGTCTCAAGGGTTCATTCTCTAACGATAATGCTTAATTCATAGGGGTTCCATGCGTGTTAAATGACATGATTTATTACAAAACTTTAGTATACATAAAACCGGTTCAACCCGATGGTTGAACCGGTAACCCAGTGACCGGCGACGTGACCGGGTCGATTTAAAAACCGAGTTTTAAAACATTGGAAATAACTTGAAATAGGATTATGACAACGAAATAAAATACATTGATAAGGGAATGTGTAGGAAATAATGGTGACATCATATTTCAAGAACCGTAGAGGGGCGAACACAGTTTTTCAACTTCTTTTAAGTTAAGTATGTTAAGAGTTAAGTTTGCATTCTAAGTGTGAGTCAACAAGTAAGCAATATATATCGTATGTAAAGTAATGAAAGAGTTAAGAGAAGAGAGAACAAACACAACGATTATAATGGTTCGGGATGAGGGGTAAGGTTGTAAAAATCGTTGGGCGCTAGTCGAGCGGTTGGGTGCCGCCTATCGATTAATCGGTTAGACGGTGATTAATCAGAATGAGACTTTTATATATAAAATTATAAAATTTTGAAATTATAGGTGTAAGATAATCCAAATGCTTCAAAATACTTTAAGGTTCAAAGTACAAATAGTCCAATTGATTTTCAGAAACCACTTTCTGAATTCAATTAGTGTCATAAACCTTCAACTGAAATTAGAAAAACGAGCATACCTTCATATTTTGTGTTAAGTCACTACTCGAGTTGTATTTTCAATGATTGTGTCGACTCGTTTAGTAAAAAATGCGAGGTATATTGAAAAAAACTACAATTTTAATTATTGAAAAAAGGTGACATGCGTTGACCGTTTTGGCCAAGGTTATAAATAGCGTGAGGCGTGACGTGGCGACATGACCAAGCCTCACGCCTTTGCGAGCCATGGCGAGTCATGGCGTTTTTAAGGCGTGACTTAAAGCGAGACAAATTATATAAAAATATTTATAAATTTATATATTGAGTTTACAAAAAGTGTCATACATAAGGAATAAAGTCAAGAAAATGACATTTGCATGTAATCTTTTTCATTTTCTATATAAAAATACGACTTTTATTGAAATTAAATTAAAAAAAACCTCCATGCATCACGTGTTATCGCATCTTATCACGTTTTATCGCGTCTTATCATGTTTTTTCACTCGTCATCTCACGTCAAGCCTTAAGCCCAAGCCTTGGTCTATTGCGTCTCATGCCTTTGCGAGGCTTTTGCGAGGCCTTTGCGTGCCTTTTAGAACTATGGTTTTGGCAGATTTAGCCGGTTTTTGTTCGATTTGACCGATTTATTCTCGATTGGCCGATATTTATCCGATTAATATGTATATTGCCTGATTTTTTCCAATCCGATTAAACCAAAATTGGCTTACTTTTCCGAATACCCACTGTTTAACGAAGCAACATTCCGTACGCGGTTCCGAATGAGCCGAAAGCTATTCACCCGCATTGTGCAAGAAATAACTCATCATTGCGCTTGTTTTTAACTAGATGCTGATTGTACGAGAAAAGTTGGCATTTCCCCATTGATGAAGTGTACTTACACAATTCGTCAAATGACATACGGCTGCATTCCTGACTGTCACACCCCGTCATAGGCGGAAACACGGAAATACAACATAATGATCAATCACAACACAAGATACAAAATAGAGAAAACTAAAATGCATAAATAATAAGTGTTATGATGACCATCAACCTCAATATAACCATGAGTGATGTCTCAAATCAAGAACACAACATGTAGTCGCTAATTATTACAGTCATAAGCCCACACAAGGGTCCACTCAATCTTAACCTCGATACTCAAGAGATCCAATCCATAACATACATCAAAGGCAGGACTTCTCAAACAAGATTCCTACGGGATTCTCTAAAAGTCCGCTACACGCACCACAATTACTCAAAAACGTCAACAATAATGTTGGAAAATTGTGCTATATGACAGTGAATATATGCCAATATCTCAATCAGTTGGCATCAAAACCCAGTCGTTGTGCCAATATCTCAATCAGTTGGAAAATTGTGCTATATGACAGTGAATATATGCAGATCGATCACGAACCCATGACTTAGCATCCCCGCTAATCATGTACCAAGACCTAGCATCCCCGTTAGTCTTATCACCAGCGTGTACCAATGCTCTTAGGGTCACAACCCTGATGATATACCACACCTAAAGCCTACCAGCTGGAGCTATATTTAGAGTGATGAACCAGACAGAAAGATCACACAGCATAGCGTACCAACACATATCATTCACATAGCAGTCATAAGCACATTAATTGTCCCAAAAATAAAACCGCGTTTCACACAGTTCAGAAAACAGTTCAAAACACATTTGAGTATCATTTTCCCCCAACAGAAAAGATTTAAAAAGTGGGGCTACGAGAACTCACATTAAGCAACTGTCTCCAATAGAAAACTCAAATCACAAGCAAATGCAACGACGTCCGCACACGACCTAGTCTAGTTAATGTCCCATTTTAATCGATTATTACCAAAACCGTTTTCAAGTATGATGCATAGAGATTAGATGCATGTTGTACGGTTATCTTAAAAGTTTTAATTAGCGGTGTGATGGTTGACGACTTAACTTCAAATGATACTATATCTCAATTCATATATTCGTATAATATACTTATACTATTTAAGAAGAATAGTTAAGTAATATAAGATAATAAATAATTATAAGTATACTTCGATAAATCCATTCGGTACACTTAGTTACCATAATATACCCTTTATACTTTACGAAATGAAACATTTATTTATACTCAACATTTTAGAAAAGCTTCGAGAAAATTTATATTTTTCGTCTTTTAGTCGACGTATTAAAAAAATAAAATAATAATATATTATTATTAAATCGAAAAATCACGTTTTAAGTAAAAATTCTAAGTATAGACTTTTCACGAAATTTTGGCATGACCCGTACGTTTATATGACGTTTCCCAAGGTTTTAAACCTTTGTTTTAAACACTTTTCACTATTTAACCACTTTTCGACAAAAACCTCAAAATCGTATTTCGCCATGTTTTTCCAAGTCATATTTCCCCAAAACGACCTTCAAATACATTTCATAATCACTAATATGTGCTTAATTACACATATTTTATACCTAATAAAACGAGCCTAAATGACCAAAAACAGACAGAAATTGCCAAATATATATTTGTTTTGCTTTGTGTACTGTGCAGGTGTCGGATATCGACAAAAGGACAAAAAACGAAGCCAAATTGGACAAAACCGAGCACGAAATAGGAAAGAGCGAACACGTCAAAGTCAAAAGTCAACAAAAAGTCAAACCTGACAAAGTTAAAGCCAACCAAGAGAAGCAGAATCAGAAAATACAACTTTAGAGACCAAAATTGCCAAATCCTAAAGTTGTAAATCAAGGATTAAAACTACAAGGGGTGGAATTGCAATCTAAGAGATATATATCTTTAGGGGCTAATTATGCCAAACCCCTAAAGTTATATAACACAAGGACCACCAATGTAAATAACATATATAACCTGAGGGGGAATTTCTGCCAATTTCCTAAAACTTACACCACCACAAGGACCTTTCATGTACCCAACTTATATAAGTTAAGGGGTCCTTTTTGCCCAAAACCCAAACCCAAACCCGTGCCTTGTCCTTTTACAAAATCTTTTCCCACCAAACCCCACTGATTGTCTCTTTCATCTTTTTACCCTGCAACTCAATTAACCAGTGGGTAAAACTTCACCCTCACCTCCACTAACACCCCTAGTCACATGTGCCATGCCACTTTGGCAATCCTATAAACCCCCACTGGCTAAGGACAACATGGACACAAAATCAAGGGCTCGGATGGCTTCTAAAGAAACACAAACCAAATTCAATGGCTGATATGATGACTGTGAAGCCTCTCACAAAAGAAGCCCAAGAAAAAGAAGTTCAAGTTCTAGTTTTAGTATAAATAGGGACTCTTGTAAGCCCTTTGAGGTATCTAGTGTAATAATAGTGTAAAATTAGTGTAATTTTATTTATCAGCTTATTGTTCTTATTTTCAGTTTAATTTCCTTTTAAACAATGTGATTTCCTCTTTTTATTAATGCAAAATTTCAAGTTTCAAGTTATTCCAAATTCTGTCTCTTTAAGTTTCATTCAAAGTTATTTACTGCTTACAAGTATTCTATTTAAGCTCTTTAAAGCTTATATAAGCTGTTTTACTTCTTAAAGCTTTTACAAAAGCTCTTTACTACTTTACTGTTCTATTCAAGAAGGAAATTTGGTTTTAAGCATTAGAGTAGAGCAATTCTGGATGGCCTTGGTAATTAGTGCTTATTGGTAAGCTTTAGGTTGATTTACAAAGCTATTTGAGGTGTGTTAAGCCCCTGCAAAAGTTGGACTATTGTAAGTTATTAATTTTCTATTGAAAGCTAAATTTTATGCATTACTGTTCACTGCTTAATTTTGTTTATTATGGCTTATTCCTGCTTGTTAGTTGCTTATTCTGTCTTACTTATGCTGAATTGATCTTATTTGATGCCTTTATTAATCTGTTTTAAGCTTATAAATTACTTTTTAGATTTAAAGGGGTGTTTGGCACAAGAGCTTTATATGGGTCAAAATGGTTAAAACCTGTTTGTGGCACTCAAGACAAATTTTATAAGCTGTAATTTAGTATAGAGGTTAATAAATTTTAGTTTTTAAAGCTTAAATTTCATGTTTAAGGATTTAGGCCTTCATGGTTTGAATCTGAAAAGCTTCAGCTTATTAGATCAATTGATATTGATAGATTTAGATTAAGTACTTGTTAGTGTTGTTTTCTTACCTGTTTTAAAGTCTAAATGCAGTAGAAATAAATTAGATAAGTGTGGTAATGTCCTGTTTGTTATAGTATGTCTTAAGGTTCATTTTTAATGTTTTTGAAAGTCAATTTTTTAGCAGCCATTTTAGATAAACTCTTATACGTTTTAAATTCTGATTTTTGTTCTATAAGCTCATTGTAATCCATACTAGATCTGCTTGTACTTATTTAGTATTCTTAAGTTCTTTTTCTAGCTTAAATTATAGCCTGCAGTTTGCAATTTTTTTTCTCTTTTCAAAACCCAAAATTCAGTAGATGCTGAGTGTAGACAACAAGTTCACAAGCATTTTTCATTGCTTATATGCATTTCAAAGTCCTTTTATTTTGTTCATTTTTAAGCCTTTATACTAGTCTTTAAGCTTATATAAGTCACTTATCCTTTAGAGTCCTTTTGACAGCTTAATTTTAAGCTCAAAGATGCCCACATAGGCTGTTTGGCTTAATATTCTCCCCTGGTGCACCAGCCAGAATTTAAGCATCTTTTTCTTGGCTTATTTGAGTTGGACAGCTTGAGCTTTATACTTTTATAAGTAGCTAATAAGCCCCTTTATAAGTCCCTTCAAGCTCAAATCTTAAGTTACCCTTAGATGGCTCAATTTTAAGCCAAAAGTAGGCTTTTTAACTGTTTTTGAATGCAGTTTAAGCTAAAAAGCTCAAAAGCTTATTCTGGCTTAATCTGTTGTTCTTATTTGCTGAATTTTGTCCTAAGTGATTATTAGGGTTGTGGCTAGGTCTGTATTCGCTTATCTTTCATTTCCCTTTCCTTATTAGTCTAAAAGGCCAACAAAAAATAAGCCTTTTGTGCTTTTTTTTTTTAAAGACAAACTTTTCAAAAAACCCTAAAAATACCAAAAATCGCCATAGCTTAGAACAGAAGCATGAACCTTCTTTCCACCAAGAACACGACTTGCAAAACAACCTTGTAACATCCTAGATCGAGAGCCACATGGCTCTGATACCAATTGTGAATCCCTGATCTAAGCACATCTAGGATAACGAAAACATTGAATATACGCAGCGGAATAAGAATAAGAACATCAATGTTAACAAACAAGGTTTTCTTTTATTCAACACAGCCCCAATTCTATGTGATCAAATCATAGAACGGTTACTCAACAATAACAGGAATCAAATGATTCTTGAGGCTAAACACTATAGACGTCTACACTAATTATACAAAACGTGTACACACACACTTTTGTATCTAGTCGACTCTCATATGATGAACACACACTTTTCTGGATTGATACCTAAACCAGATGCCCTGCCTCACTTTATAAACTAGAGAGGCTAGGATTTATAATAAAAACCTAGCTTACATATTAAGCTAACCTAATATTACATCTTAAGTCCTTGTTGTTTCTTCTTTCTTCATTGTTGCATATAAGATTTTGTAATCATCAAATCAGAATTCCCAACAATCTCTTATGTAATTCATTCAATCAATACAATATCTATCATATTTCATGGTATTAGAGCTCTAGGTAAGATCCACCAACAAAGATTGCTATCCTCCGGTCATCGGCTACTTGTCGGTGATCTGGAGGGATCTTGTTTTTTTTCGCTTTATTGTTTTTATTTATTTAGGATTTTATTTTCGTATTTCATTCATAAACCCTAACCCCTAGTCGTCAAAACACAAAATATGTTGAGTTGCCTTCGATAAACCATTTTTTTCTCCCTCGTCTAATTGTTTTCGTTATCGAAGATCATTGTCGTTGACAACAAAGTTGGCCTTCAAATTGCCGTTCCCTCCTAAAGGCAAAGTAAGCCATGACGTAAAAAAAGTCATAAAAAATGGAGGTAACCGCGAAACAGTATACAATTATGTTTTTAAATACAAGTCCATCTTCATGCAAACGATCAACGGAGAAGAGAAGAAAGAAAGAAGAAGAGAAGAATAAGGCGATTTCAACATTCTATCCAGTTTGTCCGTCCGGAAGACTCCCGTTCAAACTGCGGGGGAGTGTTAGACGAATAAGTGGCCCAAGCCCGATTGTGGGCTTTTGGTCCAGTAGGGTTAGGTTTGATGTTGCTTATTTACAAAGCTGTCTATTTATTATAAATAGATATATCATCTCTTATGTAATTCATTCAATCAATACAATATCTATCATATTTCAGTTCCTGAATTCATTGGTGAGGGGTATATTATGAGCACTATTTGTGTTGAGTATGAGTGGGCATCTCCTGGATGCTCAAGTTTTGGTCATGTCCTAGATGAATGTCCTAAGAAAATTGACTCAGATGTGTTGTCGAATTTGAAGAAGCCTACACAGGCTATTAGAGGAATCCCGGTTGGTTCAAAGCTTAAGTCTACTTTCATTTATAGACCAGTTCATTCTACTAAAATGACGGACAAGGCTCCTGCAAAACCAAAGGTTACTAATTCTACTACTTCTATTTCAAATTCATGTGATGCTTTAAATACCTTGGTGGATGAGGATGATTATGGAGGTATGAATTCTGCTAGTACACAAGAGCCAGAACAAGTGGAGGGTAGTGGGAAAAAGGATATCAACACGAGTGTGCCTACCAGATTGTGCTATAAGACTCCTATTAGTGTGGTTTCTTCTGTTCACAAATCTTCGCTCGTGGCATCTGATAGCCATAATTCTACCCCTCTAGCAGAAAGGATTAATAAACTAGGAAAACAAATGTTGGATGGGAAGCTTATACTTGTGGATGATGACGTGAAGCCGCTAAATAAGGTTGATTCTGATCCGGTTGATTCGGATAGTGAACATGAGGTTGAAGTGGCTTACGATGAAAGGCTCAATTCATGGCTAGTGGAGGTGCAAATGATGCAAGATTATATGAGGACGAAGACTATGACATCTATGATCACTTTTTTGTCCATCACCTCTGCCTCTTGGCTCTCTAGTCCTTCCACCTCCTCTACCAGCCCGTCCACCCGTCCTTCCACCTCGTGGTACGGCAGTTGCTCGGCCAGCACTTCGTGTCATCATCCTTGGCGGCATTATCTACACAAGGGAAGACATGGGTAACGTTAGATAGGAGGGAAGGTTAACATATAGGCTAACTTAATAAACTATAATACGCATAATACGGTCCTGAGGTGTCGACACTGATTTATAACTACGTTACCAAATACGCGTGAGTCATGATACATTTATAACTACGTTAGCTACCGTATTTATATCCACATCCTTTCCCAGTTGTACTTAGTATTGAGCTCACACATTTTAATGATTGACTTTTCTAATATGATAAATGATAAAACTATAGAAGCAAGTATAAGCGGAACACCACGCACATAGATCCTATAATACAACTATATGAAGGTTCTTAGGTTATATGCTAGGCCAAAACACCTAGTTCTCTATAACCTTGGCTCTGAATACCAATCTGTCACACCCCGACTTAGGCGGAAACACGAGGCGTGACAGAGAATTGATTATCACAACACAAAATACAAGATAGAGAAAAAAACTAAATGCATTCAGAAAAGTTTCGTGACATTCTCCATCCCAAGTAAGAATTTGAGTGAAGATAAGTCAAAGAACACGTCACTTAGTCTCAAAGATTAACCAAATTTCCCACGCAGGGGATGATACTAGTCTCAAGATAATAAAACCTAAAATGCTTAAGTTCAAAATAGAGTGTCAACACAAGGTATCTCAAAATATAATCCATACATGATTCTCTTAAGGTCTGCTAAAGCTTGCACCTGGCTTCACTGATCATTAACAACACCTGAAAATGATACTCAAAAAGGTCAACATAACGTTGGTGAGCTCGTAGGTTTGACAGTAAACCCAGTTGCCGTGTCATAGTTTTAAGTAGTGGACAATTGTGGAATTTGATAGTGAATACATGCAATAGATTAGATTCCAACATAGCAACACCATGCTATCAAATATCCATAGATACACAACCAAAATGATACCAACACTTCTCAAAGTTCTAGCTCTTAGTTTACTCGCACCTAAAGCCTACCAGCTGGAGCTATACATAGGGCGAATGATCCACAAGTTCACAAGCTCACAAGTTCACAAGATACCAAGCATAACGAGAAATGATCCACAAAACAAGCTCAACCAAATCTCATGTCATTCACATAGCAGTTAAAGGCACATAGCATTGTCCAAAAAAGATAACAGTTTCGCACAGTAAAGAAAACAAGTTCAAAATAGATTTGAGTATCATTTCCCCTAACGGAAAAGATGTTAAAAAGATGGGGCTACGAGAACTCACCTTAAGCAAAGGTGACAAGTAGCAGAGATCAAGATCAAACAAGCAATCGCAACGACGTCCGGACACGACCTAATCCAGTTAATGTTCATTTTAGACACACGTTTCCAAAGTGTGTTTAAGGTTGATGCATAGAGATCAAATGGGCGTTGTACGGTCACCCTTAACGTTATTAGTGGTGTGATGGTTGTCGGTTTAGTTTCGAAGATAGCATGCTCTAGTTTATACCTTAGTATAATATACTTATACTATTTAAGTAAAATAGATAAGTAGTATAAGAAGACCTAGGTAATAGATATTTAGAAATATGTTTCGGTAAATACATTCGGTAACCTTAGTTTCCTTGATTATTGGTATAGATTATAAGAAGTGAAACGTTTATTTATATAAAACGACTTGGAGAAGTTTCATATTTTATATTTATAAAATATATTTTCGTCTTTTAGTCGACTTATTAAAATAATACTATTTTATTATTATGTTGTCGTAAACCTAAGTTTTTGCATAAAAATCTAAGTATAGAATTTTTACGAAATTTTGACATGACTGGTATGTGTTTAATTACACACACCTTTTACCTTTAAAAACAAGTTAAAATAACCAAAAACGGACTTAAAATGCCAAAAATATGCTTGTTTTGCTAACTGTGTTGTGCAGGAACGGATATCTAAGAAAAGGACGAAAAACGAAGCCAAAACGACAAAACCGGACACGGAATGGAAAAGCGTGGAAAAGACAAAGTCAAGTCAAAGCCCAAATCTGAAAAAGTCAACCAAAGTCAACCCCGACAAATCCAAAGTCAAAAAGTGAAGAAAAATAAGTTTAGGGGCCAAAATTGCCAAGTCCCTAAACTTATTTAATGAAGGATATAAAGAAAATGATTGCAAGGGCTAAAAATGCCAACTGCCCAAAGTATTAACTACAAGGGCCAAGTCTGCCAACCCTCAAAAGTTATACATCAACGGTAAATTTGCAAACTTTCAGTACATGACTTTTACTTAACGAAAAGAGAATTTAATTTTTCTTACGGGGTGCCACACGTAGCTTATTTTTAAACTGTTAAGCTACGTTAGACTTTAAATATCATAATAAGCTATAACCAAAAGCCACGAAAATTAGCCGAACCACAATAAGGTCCACAATAAGCCACGGCTTATTGGGCCTTATTGGGCAGTGAGCCTCATTAGCTCAAAACAAGTCTAGTTAGTTTTTTAATAAGCTAATAAGCTATGTAGTTTCTTTAGATATCACAATAGGTTATCAAAAAAAGCTCACAAAAATAAGATACCATGGGTAAATAACCAAAACCATTTTCTTTATAACCCATATTCCAACCGAAACTCAATATGTAAAAATAAGCCGAACAAGCTTATTTTTATGCTAGAAAATAAATAAGGTACTTAGCATATAAATGTTTTTCAATCATCACAACCACAACATAAAAATGATAAACCGTTGTTCCCTAAAGCTCGTGTTCGAACCGAACAAACACCCCTTTTTATAACTTTCGAAAGTTTTAGTTCAAGATTTTTAGAAAACGCACCGTACATCTTTGCATCATTATACAACCAAAAGTACAAGAATTTTTGAGAAAGAGTCTACTTACAAAGAGGGTTTTGAAAGCAAGCTAAACACGAACCGACAACCCAAACGTTGTTTTAATGATACCCCGTCTATTAGAATCAACCCGGAAATGTTTCAAACCACCATGTTCTTGATCAAATTTTTTTTTTTTGTGTGTTGGAGTTCAGACGAGCCAAACAAAGAAAACAAGAAATAATGTGTGTGTGAAGATCAAAAATGAAAGTTGTGTATGTTTTAGCTTAAGATGTAAGTTTATACTAGTACATGGGGACCAAAAGACAAAAAAAAACAATACCCCACAAGCAATAAAAAGATGTATGAGGCTGTATATGAGGCTGTATGTTTTCAGATTAACATAAGCAATAAAAAGATCGATAACCAAGATAAATATAGATTCATCACCGTCAACACGGTAACTTGTTCTAACGAAAATGACAAAAGTCAAAGGACTAAATTAGAACATATAGATTCCAGAAAATTTCAAGGGTTACAATATATTAGCCCACCCGAATTATAATTCGACTGGGCTAATAGTATAGTCTCAAATTCGACTAGGCTATGTTTTTAGATTTTCTATTAACTTATGAAATTTTCTATAAACAAGCGGTGCATCCGCTCCTAATAGAGATAACAAAGAGAATCAAAGCTAATAATCATTCATAGTTTTATGGGTTTTTCTAACCAATGCTCACTGGGCAAAGGTTGGTGTGTAATTAATATATTAAATAAGCGTTCATTTAAGTCAAAATCATATTCAAATATAGCAATTTATAGGTTTATTTAATGTGTATTTAATACATTTTTATGTAAATTAGGAAAGTTTGTGTATATTAATTACACATTAACCTCTGTCGTGGGCATTGGTTAGGAAAACCATAGTTTTGTTAATACTAATAAGTTAAACGTTAGAACCAATGGGATCTAAGTCCATTTGTCAAGGTACTCCATATTCACAATTTCTTGACTACGTGTCATTACAACCATAATCTAGAAAAGTTAGTTTTAAGCAGTGTTTTAAAATCCGGGTTGACCCGTGACCCGGTAGGGTGACCGGATGCCGGTTTTGGCCGAAAACCCGGTTGAACCGCAAGTTGAACCGTGACCCGGTGGCTCGACCGGGTCGATTCAAAAACCGGTTTTTAAAACATTAGTTTTAAGCATTCAACTGCTTAAGTTGTCTTTCACTTTTTCCAATCGGAAAAGCTTATATTTAGAAACATAATTTAGTCGCACATCTAGGTACCGGTAATAAGCTGATTGAAAAATAGTAGTACAATAGATTTGAAGCTCATTGGCTAGAAGACTTTAAGTAAACGTTTTTGACCCAAATTTTTAATGGTCGTTAGAGACCTTGCCATTTCATTCAAAAGTCTCCTAAACTTGTTCCTTCAACCCATTTGGAAAATCATCCCTTATTAGAGGATAGACTTTTTCTTCTTGTGAAGAAAATCATAGCCCGTGATCAACTTTTAGAGGGATATTTAATTATTTATTTAGAGAAGTCACATATAGCTTTAAGGAACCAAATGTATTGCAATTAAATACATTATAACTAATGTGCTTATTGTGTGCTAACAGTCAAAAAGAAAAAAGCTATTTTTGCCTATAAGTCACATTAAGCTAGCTGTCTGTTTTCAATAAGCTTTTTCAGCTTATTTTTAGCTTTTCTCAAAAAGTTGTAGTTACAAAAAATGATAAGCTTCATGTGCTTAACAAGTTTGTTTAAAAAGTTTTTCTAAAAAAAAGGGAGATAAGGGGAAACCCGGGTGAGCAAGACTCGAACCCGGGTCTCAACCCTCCTTTTATAACACTCTTACCGCTGTACCCTTGGGTCTTTTCTGTTAGACCCTTGGGCACCTTGGTATATAAGGTGTTTTTAGCCCATATAGCTATAAGCTCTTTCGAGCTTATTTTCAGCTTATTCATAAGCTGAATTTCGGGTTTCTTATTTTCTGAGATAGTCGTAGGATCTATAATTTTATCAGAATTTTTAAAAATAGTGTTAGTATATTTTAACAATTTAAGTTTCGTTAAAAGTTTAAAAATTCATAAAAAATACAAAAATTTTCAAAAAAATATTTTTTCTTTTTTAGGAAATTTTCTTTAGTCATATTTTACGTAGGAAAAATAGAAAAACTTTCGTAGGGTTAATTTTGCAAACTTTTGATTTTTAAAGAACGGGTCTCGGGTACGGTTCTTGTATTGACTCGTTTTTGGGTCAAACGACCTCCGTTTTCAGTCTATTTTTTTTTAAACTTCGTTATTTGTCATTTAAAATCTATTTTAGCTTTTAAATTTGTTTTAGGGTTTAATTTGCAAAATTTAGGTTTTTGACCCTCGTTTTTCGTGCCCGTTTTAGGATTTAAGTTATTTAGCTTTCATTTTTAGGTTTTTCTCAATCGTTTTTGCTTGTTATTGATTAATTTAGCTTTCTACACTCCCAAATCATTACTCTCATTCAAACTCCAATCTTCCGACTATATCGATTCTCCAACACAGCCTCGTTGGGGATAAACGACCCGGGGATATTCTATACTACTCCTCGGTTTCATTGATTGTTTTTAGATTATACTTATTATATATATTTTATTATATATATTATATATATTTTAAGAATCAATCAATTTACAAATTATATTTGATGAGAAGAAGCTTGAAAGTTCTTAGGTAGATTCATTAGACAATTTTTGGAGGACGATTTAACCAGTATCGCATGTTTCTTCTCCATTATTGAGCAAACCAGAGAGTATCCTAGTTTCTATTTACTTGTTTCCTTTTCCTTTTATTCGTTTTATGGTACTATCTAAAGAATATTGGGGACCAATGTTCAACTTAAGTGTAAGGGTGGGGGGGGGGAAAATAAGCCTTATGAAACAATTCATTCATTGCTATTATGCGATTGTCCTTAATGATGGGTAATATATCGAAACATAGCATAGACGGTAATTTTAACCAAAATTTAAAAAAAAATATGACACATACTGATGAAAACCGTATATTAATTGCGTCTCGTGGATAGGAATTTATATGACTAGCACAAAAACACTCAAAATTCCACCCCAAAAATGTGAAGTTCGCCTTTAGATCTTGATGAGGTGTCATTTTATACACTTTTTAGGGTCGTTTAACCCCCTAAATCGTGCATTTAAGCCAAAAATAGGTACTTAATCGTTCCTTTTTAGGTATTCAGCATTTGGAAGGCATTTGGAGGAAATACACGTGACTTGGGCTCATTTGGAGAAGAAACGGACAAGACTACGAACCTACACCAACATCTCTCAAGAATTTCTACTCAGAAGCTGGAGACGGCGTCACAGATTACACGTGACGCCGTCACAACCCATCTCAAGACGGCGTCACAAGATCTCCAGACGGCGTCAGATTGTATGACCCAGCCCATTATCTAGAATATTCTATTCATGACGGCGTCACGATTAACACGCGACGCCGTCACAGCGATTTTCCTATAAATACAAATCCGTTTTTAGGGTTTTAAGTGTGTAACTTTAGAGTAAAAGAAAGGGACGAACCCTAGTTTGTTTAGCAGCTGTTAGGGATGATTTTAGGGCCTCAAAACCCTATTGTACTTCCTTCAATTCATGTTTTAATCAAGTAAGATTATCTTAATCATTCAATATGTCTATGTGTTGTTTGATTCATTATTGTTCTTGCTTTATTTATAACATGCTTGGCTAAACCTTCTATTGTGTTTATTTATGATTGTATGAAACCTAGGATGTAGATCTTAGTGGTGTTGCTTCTTGTGATGAATATGCATGTTAGGTCTTAGAAAACCAGCTTTTGTCTGTATCGCTGTTGATATGTCTAGGAAAACATGATTGTGTAGAAAGGATGCCATCGGGTAACAGTCTTCATACTACCTTGCCCCTTATATGGTTGATCCACTCTTAATATATTTCAAATGCATTTAATATACTCTTAGGGGCCTTGTAATAGTCTTCATACTACCTTACTTGTGCGTTGCCTTAACAGAATATTAAATAGACGGCGGGTTCGTGTAATTCGTTCATGACTTAAGAAATAATTACATAGATCATCACAAGTGTGACAAAGCAACAACACTAGGAGAAGCAATCTAGGGAGTAATACATGATTAAATAAACACAATCTTTTATTATATTGTTATCACCAGTAGCGTAGTTTATATTTAGTTTAATACTAAAACCAACCAATCTCTCAACATATGATTTATCTGCTTTCCTATAAACATAAAAATACAAAAAAGAATCTTCTCTCAACCCTTAGACCGTGATCAAGCCTTCCCAACCTATTCCCCTAGAGAACGATAACAACCCCCGAGTCTTGCCTATACTACACTACAACAGTTAGGTACACTACTTAAGGAGTTGTAAAACTTCTTGTAGAAGTCCCTTACGACAACCGCATCAAGTTTTTGGCGCCCCATACCGGGGGGGGGGGGGGGGGGGGGGGGGGGGGGGGGGGAAACCCCCCCCTCATCCACCATCTGCGTAGAAATAGTTAGGTTTTGATCATGGTTTAGCTTAGTTCTACTTGCTTGAATCCTTTTAAGTGAGACTTTAATTTTTGCACATTAGATTTCTTGTAGTCTATCTTTTCTTTGTGCTATTTGTTTCGTAACCCATTCTTGTCAACCACCATAGGTGACGAGAATCCTATCCGTACTCTAGGAGACTACTCCAAACCAAGCCACAAGGGCTATAGGAATACCATTGAGCTCCCCGTAGGGAACAACGTGGTACCTCTTCGATCCGACACCATTCGGTTGGTGCAAAACGGATGCTTATTCCATGGACTTTGGTCCGAGGATCCAAATCAACACCTTAAGGATTTCCTAAAACTAGTGGACTCACTTAACCTTGACGATGAAAATAAGGAAAGAACGCGCATGTGTTTATTTCAATTCTCCCTTCGCGATCAAGCTAGCAATTGGCTTAAACATCTTCCTGCATGATCCATCACCACATGGGAAGATCTTACTACCCGATTCCTTGCTCAATTCTTTCCACCGGGAAGGACCGCAAAACTTTGCAACGATATACTGATGTTCCAACAACATCATGGTGAAAATCTATCCAAAGCATGGACTCGTTTCAAGGACTTACTCCAAAAAGTCCCTCATCATGGCATAGACCTTTGGCTACAAGTCTAAATTTTTTATGACCATGTCAATCCCGTCACAAGACGAACCATTGACCAATCGGCCGGTAGTAAGCTTCGTGACCACAACGCTGAAGAATCTTGGGCATTATTAGAGGACCTCGCCCTCTATGACAACGAAAGTTGGAATGACCCAAGGGATTTTGATAAGCCGCTCAAGGCAATGGCTTTGCCTCCAGATGTATCGAGTACATCCGACCGCCGTCTAATCAAGCTCGAAAATTAAGTCTAACGCTTGATGGAAGCTTATCTTGCTCCTACTGAAACCATTCAAGTGAACAAAATCTCTTCCTCATTTGAGATTTGTAGTGGTCCCCACGACAGTCAATATTGCATGAAAAATCCCGAGCAAGCATTTGTTGACTACGCATCCTCGCGTACAAACGAAATGGGAGGTAAGAAGTTCACTCCGAACTATGGACCAAGAAATTTCAATGATGCCACCAACACCTGGAAGGAGAAACCAAACTTCAATTAGGCACATACCCAAACCTTCACTAACCCGCAAGGCGGATCGGTCTCCATCCACTCCTCTTGTTATCAAATAAAGCTTGAAAGGCCTTACTTGATTTCGACTCTCACCAAGAGAAGATATTATCTCACCTAAAAACCCAACTCGGACAACAGCAGGACGACATGATTGGAAAAATTAATCTTCTTTGGAAAATTGTTTCTGAAATGCTCAATGACGCATCTCCCCCCGAAAATGAAGGAAATTCTATGGCCCCCAAAAGCATTGCAGCAATCAGCCATGATGAAAGGGAGGAACTCAGAAAGCAAGGAATCAACAGCCCATCAAAATTGCTCTCCCCAAAATATCTCTCTCCCGCATCCAAAAAAGAACTAAACAAAAATCCGTCAGCTTCAAAACGCGTTCATTTCTTCAATTTAATCGTTATCCTAAGCACGGATAGTGATACAGAAGAAGAAGACGTCTCGTCGACCAACGCATGCGATCTCAACCTCGATGGTATGGTAAAAGGGAAAGAATGGGTAAAGGAACAAGGCAAGGAAGAAAATGAAATGGAGACCGACATGGAAGTAGATGAAGTAATTGAAGAAGAAGAGAGTGAATTTGAGACTGATGAGGAGGTTGAAGAAATACTCAAAGAAGAGGAAGATAACAAAGATTGTGAGAACTTTAACTTATTCCCAACTATGGAGGAACTAACACATCATGAATGGCTAATAAAGAACCCTCGACCTCTGTGGGTGAAGGCAAGGATAAGAGCCAGAAGCCTGAACAACATCAAAATTTCCTGTATGGTCGGTCAGCTCTTCAAGAGACATGCTTACATAGACCTAGAATCACCAATCAACATCATGTCTAGGCTTCAATATAATCAGATCATCACTTATGGGCTTAGATCAAGTAAGAAACTGTCAAATCCTAATAAATTAGCAACTTTGTAGGAAGAATAAGAGGCCTAAAGGTTTTCATAGGAAGCTTCGCCTAGGAATGCGACTTTATGATACTAGAAGATACCACTAGCATTATCGATCACCACCTTGGAGAATGGTTTT
>BQNB010056305.1:0-33938 GCA_026074375.1 Tanacetum coccineum | reverse complement strand
TCCTTTCTACTTTAGTTGCTCATCGTGCTCATATTCTTTCTATGAAATAATTGCAAAGTGTTATGTGATCTATTCTTCTAAAAATGTTATTGTGTTATTTTTGAGTCTAGCACACTCTTGTAACTTCTTTCTCGAATCCTTCTTTCAAACTCACGACTCATCTGAGGTACGATGTCTAAGCATAAAATCTCGAATATTAAGCCTGACTATTTAAAATTCAAAACCTCTTTCACCCTTTCCCATAAAAACCAACGACATGTCCCCTCTAATATAAAAACCATTCTTCTCCATAATCTGTCATTTATTTTAAAAATTAAACCTCTCTACTTTCTCTCTTAGTTAAAAATACCGATCAACTCATGGAAGCCTTCTTGGAGATTCTAAGTCCTGTCCTAGTCGTCATCATCATCTCGCTACTAATGCTCATATACCCTATGCTCAAGTTCTCGCATAAAGACGTGTTCTTTAATTTGGCTTTCTATATTACTGTTGTATTTCCAATTCTCTGTATCGCATTGTATATTGAAACGAAATATATGTAATCTTCTTTGCGTTGGCTATTATTTTCTTTTGTCTCGTCTATAATTTTTTTCGTAGCCCTCTTCCTTCATATCAGAAAAGTATAAAAACTACAACAAACAAAAATAAATAAAAAGATGTCACATTTTAGTTTAAATAATACTCCCTCCGTCCCAAACTTATTGTCCCCTATTGACTTTTCAAGTCTTTTTCTTCCAACTTTAACCTTAAATATTTTTGTTTGTGTTATATAATACTTGATGCAAAATATATGAATCAATTGATTTTTGAATGTATTTTCATTGTTATAATTTTCATCAAGTATTATATTACAGAAATAAAATATTCAAGGTCAAAGTTGGAAGAAAAAGACTTAAAAAGTCAATAGGGACAATAATTTTGGGACGGAGGGAGTACCAAAAAAAGGGGGAGAAGAGATTTATTTAAAAAAATTATTAGAAAAATAAATAAAATATGTTCTGTTTAATCCTTGGCCGGTTCTCTTCGAATATAAACGCCGGTTCCCTCCTGAGAATAGAACTGGCGAAACCGGACATCTAACAGAACTAAAAATACTCGCCCTTTTTTTTATCTCTTCACTGTTTCAAAAACTCTCTTCCTAAAAACCTCCATTGACGATCAACAACCACCATCACCATTTTCTCGAATTCTTCATCTTCCAAATCGATCAAATCCTTTCATTGTAAGTTTTAATTATGTTTAACACTTTTAGTTTATCTTAAACTTGAAAAGTCTAATTTTTAGGACTCCCATTTTACTTATTCAATTCGTCAACGAATTTAACATAATTATGCATCCAAGATGACATTAGTTAGGAATTGCATCTTATTCTTCGTTATAAAAATAACCCATGCATAAAATCCTAATGTCGAAATAGGTAAAGCAAAACAATTTTTTTAGGCGTTGTTAATAATCGTAAAAACAAATGATTTGTTGTCATCACGCGAAGAAGAATTTTAAAACCCTCTTTAAGAAAATTTTGACATTTTAAGATTATATTCCTTTTCTTCAATCAGAATTGGTTTTATTCATTTTATCGTTTGATTTTATTTAGGAGCACTATGCCGAAATTCATCCACCTTGATTACCATGATACCGCTCACTACATCCCTATGTATCACCGTACCGAAGGCTTCACCGGACATGAAAGAGAGGTCTACAAGTCGCTCATATCACATCTCATCCATGAAGGTCGCGTTATCGACTCCACCTTCCTTGATGATCAACCCAACCTTCGCTCTAATTTCGCGGCTATTGGGTTTGATTGCCTTCTCAATATAGACGAAAAGATGTGTCCCATCTTTGTGCTTCAATTCTACAAAAGTGTTTGCATCATTCGTAATCTAAATGGAACTATCTCCATTACCTTCATCATTAACAATTTTGAAATAACTCTTTCTCTTGTGGAGTTCACTTGGATTCTTAAAATTCCTTGTCAAGGAGTTTGTGTGTACACCCCCGAATGAAGACTCATCTTTGATCCGTGACACTTTGTTCTATGAAAGGACTTAACCCAAGACCCGAAAAATGAAAGGGGTTGATACCACCCTTGATCATTTTCAAATGATTGTCTCCTAGTTGAAAACTCATCTCAAGAAATGGGAAATCATCCTAAGTGAAAATGCCGTAAGTCTCACCGGAAATAAGGACCATCCTAAAGCGTGCTTGTGCTACATGCTCTACTGCCTCACCATTGGAAAATACTTCAACCTTGCCTACTACATCGCCAACCGAATGGTAAGTATGACCAAGAGTGTCGATATGACACTTCCCTACGGAATGCTTCTCACTCGGATTTATAAGCATGTTCGTATCAATCACCCATATTCTTTCTCAAATGAACTCTACCTTGTGGATCACGTGATGATCCCTCTTTCCGAGAAAAGAGTCTTCCGATTCAAGGAGAAGGGGAAAAGACCTCGTCTCCTGATATGTGTTTAATTACACATACCATTTTTCATATTAAGCGAACCTAAATGACTAAAAACGTACCAAAATGATCCCGTGAACAACTACACTCTTGATCCCATTCCTTACATGAACCAACTTCCACCCATCGAAGGAGGAGACTCTCCGAAATTCAAGCAAACTAAGGGGATGTTCAAGTGCCTATTCTATTTTCTCTCCAAAAAGAAGTAGGATGTGTTATTCGGTGTGAGTATTTGTGTTTGTTCTAAAAACAATTTGAAACTTGTAATCTCAAGAATTGATCTCTATGTTAAGATCTTATGTTTAAGACAACTTGGATATGAACAATAACGGTTTGTTGCTATGAATTATTTCTTGTGTTTATGCTCTTGATTGTATTAAAGGAGCGTTTGGCATAATTGATTATTGGGGTTTGTCGGCATTCACTTGGTCTCATAAACCCTCTTAGGACTATCTAGAAGAAGTAACTCTTAAGGAAAACAAGTTTTAGGAAATGCGTTAGATCACTAGTAAAGATTTTTGAAATTTTAGAAATTTTGGAACCATGGCTGGTTCAGCCGGTTCCATTTGTAGCAAGCCGGTTCTGTTGAACCAATGGAACCGACAACACCGATTCAACAGTAGGTTTTCCCTCGTTTTAGGGTGTTAGATTTTTGAATTAAGGTCATAAATATGTTAGTTGCAGTTGTCTTAATCTAGCCCATAAGCTGAACATTTCTTGTTTGACTTAAAAATCATCCTAATGATTGTGTTTAGGGAAATTCTAGTGGCTTAAGCATTTAATGTTCTTGCATGGCCTTTTAGTATAAATCTAGAGATCTTTGTTCATCATCATCACACACTAAAAATCTGCAAATAATCTTCCTCATCTTGATCATCATACTCCATGGCTTCAAGTGCTAACTCCTCAACCCAAAATCCTCTAAAGAAAATGCCACGAACCGATTTCATTGACATCTCTTCTAATGAAAGTTCACCCATCCAAAACCACCTCACAAATACTTCTCAACCTCTCAACACCACCAACACAACCTTCATCACCAACCCAACCACCACTCTAGACACTACCCTTGCTCTCACAATTC
Source organism: Tanacetum coccineum (assembly GCA_026074375.1). Classification (NCBI taxonomy): domain Eukaryota; kingdom Viridiplantae; phylum Streptophyta; class Magnoliopsida; order Asterales; family Asteraceae; genus Tanacetum; species Tanacetum coccineum. Next base: position 30,384 of record BQNB010056305.1, on the reverse strand, counting down.
CACCACCAACTTCCATCCAAACAACCCCTACTCTAGAACCACTCACGTCACCATTAGCACCTAGAGCCTTAACTTTCTCTACTCCACCAAGTTCACCATTGGAACCTCATCCATACCTATCCTCCTTGAATGAAATACCACCAGGAAGTTCAAATCCATTGCCACAATTCATTTCCCAAGGCTTATCCCAAACACTTCCTCAACCATCACTCATGGACTTTGAACCAACATTTCCACCTATCAACCTCTTTAGGAGTAGGTTGAGCGCTTAACCCAAGCCATCCATAACTAGAGACCAAATTCAACAAGATCTTAACCAACTTCACACCCTTCACCAAAACATCCAAGAGGCCATCCAAAACACATAACTTGTGCAAGATAACATTATCCCTCCTACCTCCATCACCAACCTACAAATGTCACCACCATTATGTCCCGTCACTACCTCAACCCAAATACTACCTTTTAGAACATCACTCCCTTCATCAAGCATCTTTGTCCCTCTTAATCAATCCCTTTGGATTAAAGACCCTCCTAGACCTCATGAACACACATGCCGGGAGCGTATACTATCATAAGATCAATAGCACAAGATAATGAGAACGACCTCAGTAAAAGGGTCGTTCTTAAAAATACGAAATACAATTTAGGATTTAATTGAATCGTTTGATAGACAAAGCACAACGGCTTAAATATGTTCAACATTATGATAACAAATATTTTAAAAAGATCATAACAAATATCCCTAGATGTAATGACTCCAAATCTTTATTCATGACTCCCCAAAAGAGTAATCCCCAATGGATCCTTACCTCTCGTGCCCACATTGACCGAAAATATGTTTTAAACGTCAACATAAGGTTGCACGAATTCTTAGGTTTATGTAAATGTAAATTGTAGGGACCGTAAGATTTCCTCCCCGTGATTATGCAACCTGTGCACCCTATCCACAAAATGTACTTCTTATGTTTCCTTAAAGCCTCAACGGACACAGAAGCACGACATGTTATGAAGGCAATATAAATATTGGGCGCCTCAACATTGCCCTGATGATGTTCAAACCCAAACAACCTAAATCCGACATGGATATCCATCCGTTGGTTTACTCATGAACTATCACAACTAAATCGTAAGAAACGTTGTTTCGACTTAGTCATGAGCAAAAGGAGGATTATAGGAGGACTCAGTAGATGGCCCTCAGCGTACCTGGAGGGAATTAGCCGTCCATGGATAATTGGTTCTGCGGTGGGTTGGCAAAAATAAAGAAGGGACCGGTAATCGATCCATACCTTTGAAGTTATCTACTGGGATGTGATATCGACGTAACGTTGAACTTCTAACAAGCTTACTGTAAAGAATCTATACCCACTTCCAAGAATCGACGACTTGTTTGATTAGTTGCAAGGATCAATTGTGTACTCAAAGATCGACTTGAGGTCTGGTTATCATCAACTCAGAGTTCGTGATGAGGATATTCCTAAGACGGCGTTTAGGACCCGCTATGGTCACTACGAGTTCCAAGTGATGCCTTTTGGGTTGACTAACAGCAGTATTAATAGACTTCTTGAACCGGGTATGCAGACCATACTTAGATAAATTTCTGATCGAGTTTATCGATGATATCTTGATCTACTCTAAGACCAAGAAAGAACATGATGCACATCTTAGGCTAATTTTGGAGTTGCTCAAAAAGGAAAATTGTACGCCAAGTTCTCGAAGTGCAACTTTTGGCTGTCGAAGGTATAATTTCTGGTCACGTGATGTTGATATGAAAGCATGCAATTGATCTGCGAAGAGTAAGTCAATCAGGGAATGGGAATCGCCTAAGACTCCAACAGAAATTCGTCAATTTCTAGGTCTTGCCGGTTACTACCGATGATTTATTGAAGGTTTCTCCAAGATTGCCAAGCTTATGACGAAACTAACTTAGAAAAGTGTAAAGTTCGATTGGGGTGAAAAGGAGAAAACTACTTTCCAAAAATTGAAGCAAAAGTTGTGTAGTGCGTCCGCGCACGATCGAGTGCAACGACGAGCCTACACCACACAGCAAGGGTTCAGCAATAGCTCTCACAAACTTCACGAGCTTACATAAATAGATCTACATTAGCACTCTCAGCACTCATCCGAGCTCACACGCAAAGTAATTGACAAGTTCAATGATAATTGGGCTAAAAGGGTTAGTCGCTACTTAGGCAAACACGTAATCATGATAAAATGTACACTTGCGTCCAATTTGTAAAACAATGCATGTATCTCGCCCTAAAAGTTGTAAATCATTGATATAGTAAAACATGGGGCTATGAACTCATTTATGAAAAAAACGAAAACTGATGTATATGAAATCAAGTGATGGAAACCGTCCCGGATAAGAACCGAATGCAAACCTAATTTAAATATAGGCCGTAATGAGTTACAATGTACTTAATAAACTACATCACAAGTTTATATACGTTACACCACCAACCTAATATTAGTGTTTAGTTTAAAATGTTGAATAATAACCCAATCGTACTTTTGTACAAAAACAGCATATGTATTTTTGCCATCCGTAAAATAAAGATGTGGTTTTTCGTCTCACAATATTTGTTTGTTAATAATACATGTTTTAATATTATTATTGATTATATAATGATATTATATAATTAGTTTTAATTATTTTTTATAAAATAGTGCACAAAAGTAAAAATAGTGCATACGGTTTTATAAACCTTATATCTTTTAATCGTTAAACTAAACTAAACTAACCGTTTTTTTTCACGTTAATTATATCCATGGCTCCGTATTAAGAAAATATATCAAAATATTTTATTATAATATTTATGCTCCTGATGAACAGTAGTTTTAATTGTTTTGTAAAATTATATAAAACTATATTTATATAATTAATCGTCGTAACCTTCCAAAAGTCATAACTTACTCATATTTAATCCGTTTCGCTTGTTCTTTATATGTATGGATTCGTATTTGAAAAGTCTAATAAAATTTTATAGTTATAATATTTTTTGGTACAGTTATGATCAGTAACAGTAAGTGAACGTTTATAAAAATACTTTTTATAACTTTAATTATTGAAATCGTATTTTAATTGTATCTTGTTCGTTTTAATTCGGTTTAAGTGTGATTCCTATGTCCACGTCTTCGTAATTAAAAGCTCTATTTAAGAAAATTACTCCCCAACAGTAACTGTCATGACAATACCATATGTTTATATATTTGCTTTTTTATTAAAGTACTTTTCAACTTAAACTTGTAGTAACGTATCACCTTCATTTAAATCCGTTTTTCAAGTTTCTTACATGTTTGGATTCGTCATGAAAAGGACTATCTTTATAAAACATCTCCCTTAATATATCAGACCTGAAACAGTGAATATTTTTATAAAATAACTTTTATAAAAATACTTGTATACATTTAATTATTGTAAACTTAAAAATGTCATATCTCTTCGTTATAGCTCGGTTTTTCAAGTTCCTTATATGCTTACGACCCTTGTGATGAGTACTAATTAAATAAAATAAAATATATGTGTTTACACACGAATTCAAACAGTAGGTAATTAAGTTTGTGCCTAATTATCTTTATATACTTGGTTTATATACTTATCATTTTATTAAACCATTGCCATACCTCCTAACTTATAAATGGACATAACTTGATATATCTGAAGTCTAGTGATATTTATGTGTCCATAATACGCAGAGTGAGCAGCGCGAGGATGTAAGTGTCCCAAAATCATTTGTTCATAACTTTGTGTAGATTAAAATTTCAAAACACAAAATAATTTTATAAACTAACCAGATAAATTATCAAACACTTAATAAAGTGTATACCTTCATTTTAAGTATTACTTCACTATGTACATATAAATTCGACCATATATATCTTTTTCAATATCTCAAAATTTCACTGAAAATAACCGGTGGTGATTACATAATATCAAGTATGCAAACATGTAAAGAATAAAGTGAAGAATGTTAAACTTAAAGGACCTTAGAGATGAGTAGTGAGGAAATGATAACACAAGCATATACTTAAGCTTAGACCCAATAATGTAAACCCACGATCAAACCCTATGAGAAAACCCTGAATTAATATTGCCTTTGTATACTTATTGTTTAAACCATAATCCCAAGCTTCCAATGCACGAATTGAATGAATTAATATACTAGAATGAATACCCTGAATGCTTGAAATGAAAATTGTATGGATAACCCTAATAATTTAAGGTGAGGAGCCTTGGCTTTTTTGGTTATTGGGGAAGGAAGAGTTTTTGCTTGGATGAATTGTATATGTGTTAAATAAATCTTGGACTTTCCTTTTATAGATCCTAGTATTATCAAAGCTACCTTAAACCAAACCATGGGCTTAGAGTGGTTTAGGGTATAATTTCAAAGACCTCTTCTCCTTCCGATAAAAATAAATGGCTAGGATTGTTAAAGGTACAATGGATTGGATAATACTATAATATGGTCAAGAGTGTACTCTTTAGAGGGGTTAGAAAGTGTATAAGTGAGTAATTTTAGAATATCATATGTATGTACATGAATGAATCCAGCCCTAATGGTTTATTAAGTGATAAAATGAATTAATTTTGGGTATTGGGTATAAAGGTGGGTATTGGTTTGAGTATAGATATGTATGGGTGTTTCCGGGTATGCCTAAATGTAATTTATTGCGAAACTTAAACGTTTTACGTAACCAATAAAAATAAAATGTGAAAAGTTAATAATTATTCTCATAATAATTATATAACACTTGCTTGACGTAAACTTTTATTTGTTTGGTGCTCGTTTACGTTGAATGTTGATTTTTAGTTTACGCGATTTAACTATACGATAAATAATTAAAAGTGAACTCGTAAATTCTAAAAATAAATAATGGAAGTAAATGAAGCATAATATGACCTAAAAAATGTGAAATGTTTACAGTCTCCACACCTTAGAAGAGCCTTGTCCTCCAAGGCTCAAGTTTGTAACCACTTTGCACAAAGTATGGTTTAAGTGAAAAAGATACGGATACCGTTCTTTGAAATGTCTCACGTTCCCAACGTGAACTCAGCACCTCTCCATCAGTTCCCATCGAACCTTGGGCAAGTAGATAAACGGCTTTAACTTTAACCGTTTACCTTCGATCGCATGATCTCTATGGGTTTCTTCTAACAAAATAGAGCATAGCAGTCCACATGGAGTCCTTCCTAACGAACGGCTAATGGTAGTTCGTTAAGAATAACATTTATGCAATGTTGGATACATGAAATAAATTGTGAACTCTGCTTAACTCTTGAGGAAGCTCAAGCTTGTAACAATGGATCCAACCTTTTCCAGCACCTTGAAAGGTCCAACATATCTAGGGTTTAACTTCTCCTGTTCGCCAAAATGTACGACCCCTTTCCAAGGTGAAACTATAAGCATAACTCTATCCCTAACTTGAAAATCCATCGGCTTACGCTTTAAATTGGCGTAACCCATTTGTTGATCATTGATATATGAAAAATCACATATCCTTATTATATCAAAAATGGCCCTTAAATGATTAAATTGTGCAAATTATGCTTGTATATTGCTTGTTTTGTCATTTGTAATGTGTAGGTACAGATATTGCAAAAATCATAAGAAAACGGTCAAAACCGGACAAACACGGACACGGGAACGGATAGAGTGCACAAGAGCCGGAAGTTTCTAGCAAAAGGTCATCAAAAGTCAACTCTTGGTCAACCATTGGTCAACTCACAAAAGACAAAATCCCCAAAATGCCCTTATTGTTAACTCATTTTCATCAAAAAAATCCAAAAACCCTAACACTGTTATCTCCTTTTTTAAAGAGATAACGGTCGTTATCTCTTATATAAAAAATCCCATTTACCTTTTACCCAAGATATACACCGGCCCAATCCCTTTTATAAACACGGGCCCAAGTCAACCCTTATTAGCCCCAGGTCAAACAACGTTATAAAAAAAAGGCGCGAAAAGTGGTTTTTACTATTCATCATCTCTCTCGTTTTACCCTGCTTCAAAAATAAAGGGTAAATCCCAATTGACTACGTGGAACAAAGATTCGAGTACTAAGCCACAGCTCAGCAAAGAAACGTCACCTCAAGAGTGTAACATTTCGTATTTTCAGTCATTTATACGACTCATCTATTGAGCGCTAATAATTTTTTTTTTCTCGTACGCGTTTACTTTTAATTCTTATTATATAGTAAAATCGCGTAAACTAAAAATCAACAATTAACGTAAACGGACACCAAACGAATTAAAGTTTTCGTCAAGCAAGCAATATATTATTTTTACGAAAGTAATAATCAACTTTTTTATATTTTATTTTTATTGGTTGCGTAACTTACGTTTCGCAATTCAATATACCTTTAGGCATACCCGGAAGCACCACAACTTTTCTAAGCTTCAACAAATACCCACTTTTCTAATACCCAAAACCCCAAAAAATTTAACATAATAACTTTTACATTCTTGTATACATCGCTGATTATAGAAGAAGAACACAAAGATATTTTTTAGTTTGAAAAACATACCCTTAAAAAAGGGAAAAAAAAGGAAAAGGGGGGAAAAAGAAGGTTACCATGGATAATCCCTTATTTTTGAGACCAAGACCATAAGACATCTGTTTTCCTCATCATGTCCTTTTAGGAACCTAGTCCTTATTACATCTAGCTACAAGAAGAGATAAAGGTAAAGTAACTAGCAACTAAGAACGACACACATCTCATTTGTATAAGTGTAAAACACAAAAGACTCTCGCCTTTTTCTTCTTTGAAGCCCCACGACTCCAAAAACCCCGCAATATAACCATCCGATACTTGATTTTCCTAAGACCAAATTTGAATATGTAGTGAAAGAAAGAAAAGATAAGGGTGGGTGCGCGGTGGTCAAGCACTCCATACATCGCATTCCTATGATAACCTAAGGTGTTTGCAAGGGTTGGCTAAAGGTTTACAAGTATTTAAGCAAGAAAAGCAAGATTAGGGTTTTGGCTTGAATTAGGGTTTTCAAAAGAGTTGCAAGCTAGGGTTTTATTGCTAAACAAGTGTGTAGATCTTGTTGTTCATCACCACACATCATATTAAGGTTACCTAAAACCCTTTATTAAACTTACATTGGACGGAGGTTCTCCGCGAGTCATCATATACAGATACAATGGACTCCTTATGTGGCCGGTAGCCTCGCCATATCTGGACTATGTATCAGGTCCTGAGCACCCACCTTCACCTGTCGAGGTATCATACGTACCTGAGCCGGAGTACCCCGAGTACCTAGTACCATCTGATGATGAGGCACCCATGGAGGCCCAGCCTCTACCTGTTGATGCCTCACCCGTAGACCTATCACCAGGCTAATAACTGATTTCAATCTGGAGGAGGATCCGGAGGAGGACTCCGAGGAGGATCATGCTTATTATCCTGCTGATAGAGGGGATGATGATTACAAGCCCTCCGATGATGATGATGATGATGATGATGACACGAATGATGAGGATGAGGAGCCCTTTGAGAAGGAGGAGGAGCACCTAGCTTCAGCCGACTCTCCTAATGCACCTGTTATTGACCATGTTCCTTCAGCTGAGGATACAGAGGCATTTGAGACTGATGAGGCTGCACCTACACATGTGCCATCACCTAGACGGTACACGGCTAGGATGTCCGTCAGACCTCAGACACCTGTACCATTTGTTGAAACCTTAATTGTAGGCTTCATAGATCATTTTGCCCATCTAGGATATCATAACATTGATCACGCAGCGGAATAACAAATAAGAACAACAATGTTATGAATAAGGTTTTTATTCATAAACTAATAAACTATAAACTATTCGACTTTAATCAGTCGACTATGAACTATTACATAAACTAATAAGCTAACTATTAGACTCTCATTGGAGAGATCTAACTATGATGGATTATCAATACTAGACGCCTACCCCTCTTTATATACTAGAGGGGTTAGGGTTTACAAGACAAGATAAGATCAAATAAAATTAGGAAACTATAAATCAGCATTAAATACTATTTGACTAATCTTCAATCAGCATTAATGTTATTCCAGCTTTGTCTTGTAGGTCCTCCATCTTTAATATGTTTTGTCATAATCAACTCAAAGTATAATTCCCAACAATCTTCCCCTAGTTGATAATGACAAAACCAATAAGCACAAGCTTCCCCTGAAGCTAATATAGATGAAGAACTTCCCCTGAATCCATGCACTCTTCCCCTTTTTGTCATAATCAAATAGGAGTGCATGTAGATGGTAAATAAACAATAAGCTTCCCCTTAACATGTTTACCATCTCTTGAATCATGGACTTAGTAGGCTCCAAGCAGCAAATTATCAATGATGAAGAAAAACGAATAATACGAATTTGTTGAAGAAGTTGAATTTCCCAAACTTGTGTCTTATATCCTGTTTATCCACATGACGTCGAGTCTCATACCTGCTATGTATAAGTAGACCTATGTCTCTTGACAAAATCCTCATTCCTCTATTAAATGAGACACTGAGCACAATAACGTAACTCCTTAAAGTGATAGCAAATGTACGTAGTAAGCATCATAAGGTAGATCGTACACCTTTGCTAGATTCATCAAGTCTTCGTCACCGCCTTATAATCACGAACAAGTTATCTTAAAGGTGACCACTCCTTTAAGATATGATAAGAACACAAAACCTGTGAAAATCAACTACAACATCAAATAAGTAATAATCAAATGTCTTCTTCAAATAATCTCCAAAACGAGCCATAAACATCATCATCGTTCAAGATCCAAACGCGTCCGTGTTTAGGTTTCTTCTTCATTCTTCTACCATAAAACCTTGAATCCTAGATATCAAGAGCAACCCGCTCTGATACCAATTGTTGAAACCTAATTGTAGGCTTCATAGATCGTTTTGCCCATCTAGGATATCATAACATTGATCACGCAGCGGAATAACAAATAAGAACAACAATGTTATGAACAAGGTTTTTATTCATAAACTAATAAACTATAAACTATTCGACTTTAATCAGTCGACTATGAACTATTACATAAACTAATAAGCTAACTATTAGACTCTCATTGGAGAGATCTAACTATGATGGATAATCAATACTAGACGCCTACCCCTCTTTATATACTAGAGGGGTTAGGGTTTACAAGACAAGATAAGATCAAATAAAATTAGGAAACTATAAATCAGCATTAAATACTATTTGACTAATCTTCAATCAGCATTAATGTTGATCTTTATCTTTTAGCTGAGCATTAAATACTGTTTGACTAATCTTCAATCAGCATTAATGTTTATCAGAGTTCATACATTAGGTCCCATATGTTAAAAGGCATAAACAATTCCACATAGACGTTTTTAATTAAACAAAAGCCTTATACTACCAAAGGTGCCTTAAGTTTTTAAGAATAAAGTGCATTGAATTAAATAAACACAGAACCCATCTTCGTGATATCCATCACGCTCCCTCCAAACATATACCTTAGGACCTGAAATTAAACATGCTAAAAGTCACACAACGGTTGAGTGAATTCATAGTTTATCAAGTAAAGAGTGGACCACAAGACTTAAGTGAAAGTAGACTATGAAACAAAATTTCGTTCCAAAACATGTATTATTGCGCTCAGGCACATGACCCTAAGCCTTAACTGTCTGTCTGCCCCAAATAGGTAGGATGTCTGCCAAAACAGCCTACAGTTCTCTAATTTTAAATGCACCATGACAACCTTGTGACCAAAAACTCCGGAGATTGTAGTCCGATAGATCTATCCACAAAACAAAGGCGCTCACTATAATAGCAATTGACGGTTCATGATATTAGGGACTTAGATGGCACTGTGGTAACTTAGGCAATAATAATCAGGCAATAATCTGGATAGCATACAGTTTAGAACACTTGTGTCCGTAGTAAAACAAGCATGTAATTTCACCCCGTAGAGTTTGTAAAACAAGTAGATAGAAAAAGGGGCTATGAACTCACCTCGAGTGAATGGTAATCAACAAGTATTCACAATAGAAAATGCGTCACGCTTACGATCGAATGCAACCTAATCCAATATAGGTCGTATAAGTACTAAACACTTTGATTATTTATAGGTCGTATAGCTCATCATACTATCGTTCGGGCTATCATAATTAAGAGGTCATGTAGTGACGTATGAGGAGCTAGGACACTTTAAATCGTAAATCCAACAACTCGTCGATACGCCACCCCGAAGAGGCCTCATTATGAAACTCCCTAGTAATATAGTACTTTGATGAACTAATACCACATATAATTCTATATAGCTACATCACCATCTAATCGTTTTAGTGAAATCATATTTATAAAGTAAAAACGTTTATAAGTATACTTTAGTAAAACTGGCGTAACTTTCTCGTTTTAAGTCTGTTTCTTTCGTTTCTTATGTCCACGCCTTCGTATTAAGACGAGTTATCAAAATATAACATTTTCAAAATCTGAGTTTTCTGATGAATAGTGATTTTTACTATTCATAACAGTTATATATTTATTTTTATAGATTTAGTTATCGTAAATCTCGTAAATGTCGTAACTTATTCGTTTTAACTCCGTTTTTAGCGATTCTTTCGAGCACGTTCTCGTAATTAAATGTTCTATTTATTTATGATGTTTTTCCAAAAATAAAGTCCCTGATGAACAGTAACTTTTTATAAAAGTATTAATTATCGTATTTATAAAAGTATTAATTATCGTAAACTTGTAATCGTCGTATCTTTTTCGTTATAAATCGGTTTTTCGAGTTTCTTATCATTTTGGAATCGTCATGAGACGTACTATTTTTATAAAATATAAAATCCATGTCCAAAAATTCGGACCAAAACAGCCCCTTATATATCTTTTGAGTTTATTTGTATAACTTTGTTTTTATATACTTTTTAACTACATAAATTAATCACAAGTCTTCCACAAGCCATTATACCATAATATATTCAACCACATAACACATGAATAAGTGTACAAAATTATAATCACAAGCAAAAATATGTTTTACATGTTTAAAAGCATCCTAATGGTGATTTTGCCATATAGAACTAATATACTCATAAAATCATGAAAATGAAAAGGTGAGGGCTTATAGATAACCTTAAGGTGATAAATGATGATGAGAAATATAATCTAAACCCTTGTTTAGATTTTTAAACCAAGCTTGCAAGATTAGAAACCTTAATTTCCCAAGAAACCCTAATTTCACTTTCTTTGCTTCAACACTTGAAAATACTTAACCTAACCTTCAAACCATCTTAGTAGGTCTTAGATATGTTGTGTGTATGCTTGTATAAGTGGTAGAAAAATTTGTATGGATTGAGTGGGAAGAGTGTTTTGAGCCGTGGGCTTCAAAGGAGAAAAAGGGAGAGAGTTTTGATCTTTTACACCAAGTGTTAAGTGTATGTATGTGTTTATCTCATATACATGTATTATATATGATCTAGCTAGTCAAAAGATTGCAATAGTGGTCAAGGAACACAAATGAGGGTCTTAAGGAAAGTCTTGGTCAAGTGTAAAGAAAGTCTTGCAAATAATATCTAAATGTTCCTAAAAGTAGAGATCATCTCATGAAATCAAGGAAACATGTTTTCAAGTTAGATATTTCTTTGGTTTTTCATATCTATAACCGGCTACATATGTATGTACATAAGATATTTTGTAGAATTTTGGGTATTGGGTATAAAAGTGGGTATTTGTTGAAGCGTAGAAATGTTTTGGTGCTTCCGGGTATGCCTAAATGTATTTAATTGCGAAACGTAAACGTTTTACGCAACCAATAAAAATAAAATATAAAAAGTTGATTATTACTTTCAGAAAAATTATATATTGCTTGCTTGATGAAAATTTTAATTCGTTTGGTATCCGTTTACGTTAATTGTTGATTTTTAGTTTACGCGATTTTACTATATAATAATAATTAAAAGTAAACGCGTACGAGAGAAAAAAATAATAGTAAAATAGATGACGTCGTAAATGACCTAAAAATACAGAATGTTACAAACGTCAACAACAAAAACCCACCCAAAATACTTTGCCGACACCCGATGGCACGTTTACGCTCGGAAACCCATCACCGAATCCACAAATGAACTTATTACGGCCACAATCATACTATTATAACCAACCTTACCCAAACCAACCATACCGAAACCCGACACTGGCACCGGAACCATACGCTTTTAGCCAATTTTCACAACCAAACGCGTTTTACGATTTCTCGTCACAACCAAGCGTGTTCCCATTTAGCCACCCCAACTACGTTTTACAAACCCAAGTGGGTGGTTCGTCATCACAACGACGTACGGATCCACTCATCCATTTCCAATCGAAGATATGTACACACCTGAATTTTTGGACTCTTTTCAACAAAACACCGGTTCTTTTTAAGAAACCGCTCATGAGGACTCTCCCGTTGAAGTCGTGACCTCACTACCGAAGACGAAGAAACCGACTAGAGGACGCCAAAAGAGGACGATTCAAAGCGATGATGCACCCCGGCAGATTGCATGGACACATGAGGAAGAAATTGTGTTGTGTAAAGGTTGGGTTTACGTATCCGAAAACAACAGCGTTGGTAACACGAGAAAGGATGCTGGATTTTGGTGTGAGGTTTTGTAGTACATGGAGAGCAAAACAAAGCAGTACGGTCGTCAAACGTACGATATGGTGAACGAGAAATAGAAGACGGTGCGCTCGGTCGTGGTTTGGTTTTGTGGAGTGTACGGTAACGTCATGCGTAGGTTGCAGGAGAGTGGAGCTTCCGACCAAGATTACTACGCAAGGGCACTTGACGCTCAAGGGAGTAAAATGAGAAATCAGGAAGTACACGAAAATCAGAATGATCAATATTTATATATTAGACCGATATAAGGTAAATAGTAAGACGTCATATGATAGACGTATAGAGAACGAATCTTAGTTTGTATTAAATAATCATTATCCAGTAATATGTAGTAGGGATGCAAAAAGAGAGCATATAAGTTACCTGGGGCAAGCGCGTGCGGACATCGGAGAAAACAAGGAAAGACTCTATATTTTGAAAAACATGGTCATAGTCTAGGTTTTGAAAATGACCTAGTTCTCTATGACTTCAGCTCTGATACCATCTGTAACACCCCCAAAATCGGGTCGCATCAGGATGGTAACAATGGGGTGCTACTTCATAGTCCAAACGCACAAGTCACAGAAAACGACCTCAAAAGAGACGTTTTATAAAATGTCACATTTAATTTAGTAAAAAATGTCTGAGTTTACACAGGTTCCATTTATAATTGTATTAGAAAACATTGTCAAAAAGTTTGTCAAATAGTACTAGTTATTAAAGCCTCAAAAATATATTTCCGCGCGACTCGAATGCTCCCAATGCTCCCTAGCAAATAGTAACCTGAAAAATCATGCATTAAAATCGTCAACAATATATGTTGGTGGTTCATAGGTTTAAGTAAAAAGCAGTATTGAAATATTTAAGCAAAATATTTCAGATGAAGTAGCGTTATACAACATTTAAAAGGGTTATTTCCAAACTCCATCCGAAATCCAAGTGTGATTTAATAAATCTAGTAATGTTCAATAGTGGACCACAAGATCGAAGTAATGGTGGACTAAGTACGTATTCCGAAGTCCAAAACAAGTAAGGTAGACAAGGGAAACACATTCACCACGTCTAAATATATAACAGGTATTATTGCACTAAGCTCATGACACCAGCCTTAAACTAGATTTTTGCCCCTATCGGAATATAGATGTTCCTTGCAACACCCGGACACCTCTCAATGTTAAATCACCGTTGATCAAAATAGTGACCAAGGAAAGTGGGGGATTTTCAGTTCCCGATAGATCTATCCACAACACTCGCGCTTACTACAATAGCAATTAACGGTTCATGATAAGTAGGGACTTCACGGCAATAAGGTAACTTAGCAATAATTTCGGCAGTAATCTGGGTAGCAATACACTTTGTAACATTGTGTTGTAGTAAAACAATCATGTCTAAAATTCATGGTTTCAAATATAGGTATTCACGATCTCAAATCATGTAGTAAACAAATCAAACTTAGTAAAAATAATCATGTAACGCTTACGTATAGAAATCAATAGAAAAAAAATTTATGGAAGTAAAAACGAGCACGTTATTCTCACCCGAAAACAGTTTAGAAAAACCCATTAAAAGAGGAGAAAGGTGAGGCTTTGAACTCACAAAAGTATTGAAAGGTAATTGTACTGTAGTAAAATATATGAGTTGTAAAAGAGCATGTATTCCCTCGGGGTTTATAAAACATTAAAGAATGAAAGGAGACTATGAACTCACCTTGAGTGAGCAATTGCCAAGTTGTATCATAAAAAAATGCGTCACGCAAATGTTCGAATGGAACCTATTTAATTTGAAGGTCGTATAAGTTACTAATCACCATTGAGTAATTTTACTATGATAAGTCTATTTAGCTAATCACATCTATTGTTTGAGTGAAAAACATATTTATAATTGTAAAACATTTTTAAATTTCTGAATAATGTAATTATAGTATTTCCAGGTAGGTATAGTTATTCCTGGTAGATTTCTTTGTAGTGTTGTAGTTACTCCTGGTTGTTATAGTTATTACTACTGGTAGTATATTAGTTACTCCTGGTAGTGTGTGTTACTCCTGGTAGTTATAGTTATTACTGCTGGTAGTAGGGGTGTCAAAAAAAAAACCCGACCCGACTATAATGACCCACTAAATCACATTTTCATGACTCGGGTTATAAAGAGAATTTATGCGAAACGATATTTTGAACAACTTTCCAGTTCTGTCCGAGACCCGAAACTCGACCCGAAATGGCGAAAAAGCACTCGCATCTATCTGATGCAGTGTATTAATTACCAAAAATCCAGATTTTCGCCCCTGCCTTTAGACCCGTTATTCACTCGCTTTTAGACTTAAAGAACCTGCGGGAAGGTAAAACGACCTTCCGAACGACTTCTGTTTCGGCACGAAGGCCGAAACGGACTCGAAAAGGGCCGCAAATGACCATCTAATATACTGACAGAAACCACTTATCTTAACAAATGTATGGGATTTTTATACCTGAATATATACCTCGTTTTCGCTCTAACCCTTTTTCGTTATAATTCCGTTGACAAGTTTCTTACCTTGTTCGGATCGTCGTGACCATACTACTTTATTAATATAAATAATATGTGTTATATATACGAATTTTGGTCAGAATCTTGTGCAGTGTCCTTGTTGGTATCCATTATTTTTTTTAACTGGCTTTATTTTCTTATTTTTTTTTACCTTTATTCTTTTGTAGGTTATCATTTTTACTCCTCATCTTAATATATATTTATCATCTTTTACATGATATTAGCAATATCTCCACAATAATAGCTGTGCCAAAATGATACATTACAAGTAAAATCTCTTTTTACATGTTAATAATCCTACTGGTGGTTAAGCTACAATAGAAAACTAAATCATGCATAAATGTGATATTGAAAGATACTAAAGGGTTCTAATGACTTATGGTGTTTGACTGTCTGTTGTTCATGTCTCTCTCCCTTAAACCCTTGTTTAGATAAAAATTCCACAAAGCTCTGCACCACAAGTAAATCCTTAGTCTTTCCTTAAATAATCCTTACGCTTCCCTTTTTTTTGATTGAAGCTTGAATGTATGACTTTTCTCTACTACCAATCGCTTGGAAACCCATCTTTAGGCATCTCCCTCGCTGGTAATTGTATGTGTATAATATGCTGTTAGCGGTTGTGTTTGTATAAATCCACAAAGTTCGTGACATTATTATGGCTCGAGGCTTTCTTAGTAGCAGCTGGGTTGCGATGAGAGTCAAGGACGAAGAAGAGATGTTTGGTTGCGTTCTTTCTACTATGTGTTTATGCATCGTATACTGACTCTCTCTTATTTAGCCTTACTCGCGCACAAATATATGGGAAGTTTGAGGTGCAAAAAAGGTGCAATAGTGTTCAAAGAGACAAGTTTCATGGTATTAAGGAAGAATATTGGTCAAGTGAAACATAGCATGGCTTGGTTTAATGCAAGGTTGATGTACATGCCAACTTGCATGAAAAATGAGTTCTCTTATCTAAATTGTTGTTGTTGCCGTTTGATATGTAGAAGCAAAAAGGCTTCTAGAAGTCTTTTGTTACTTGACAAATTATCTAGTATCATATTATACTAGTTACAACTTGTATTTTACAAATAAATGATATCAACTTGCATGAAATTGTGTATTGTTTTATTTCCTAGTATACAAAGTGACTAGAAATATTTACTTGGCTAAAGTTTAATAACTTTAGGTATTGGGTACAATCGTGGGTATTTGTTGAAGCGTAGATAAATTAACGTGCTTCCGGTTACGCCTAAATGTATTTATTTGCGAAACGTAAACGTTTTACGCAACCAATAATCATAAAGTAAAAAAAAGTTGTTATTACTTTTGTAAAAATAATATAATGATTACTTGACGTAAACTTTAATTTGTTTGGTGTCCGTTTCACGCTAATGTTGATTTTATAGCATTACGCGATTTATCTTAACTATTAAAAATAAAAGTAAACGCGTACGAGAAAGAAAAAAATAAATAATTAATTAGTAAAATAGATAACGTCGTAAAAGACCTGAAAATATGGAATGTTACAGTTCGAACTGTAACGAGCTTCGCCACTGGAGCAAAGGTCTCATGGAAATCTACTTATTCCATTTGTGTGCATCCTTTTGCTACGAGTCGGGCCTTGTACCTTTCCACATCTCCATTTGGTTTATATTTGATTTTGTAGACCCACTTGGAGTCTATGGCCTTCTTTCTGTTTGGTAGCTCTTCTAAAGTCCAAGTCTTATTTTGTTCAAGAGCTTGGATCTCCTTTTTCATTGCTTCTATCCACCTTGGGTCCTGGATGGCTTGTTGGAAATGTTTTGGGTCATTGTTAGAAGTAATCGGCGATAAATAAGTGTGTGTGTGTTAGTATATATTATCAATAAGTATAACATAATGTGCCAAGGAATGTCCCGTTGAGGACTCTCGACTGGAAGTGGGTTGCTTATGGTCTATAGATGGGGGAAGTTGGACTTCATAATCATCAAGATACGTAGGACGGGTTCTGTTTCTTTTTTACAGTTCTACAAAATTGTTGCTATCAGAATTGAAAGTGGGCTCTTCCGTCGGCCCAAACTGATTATCCTCATCTTGACTTCCTTCTGGCCCAACATCAACTTCTGTTTGATCTTCACTAGGTGCCTCGGTTTGTGTGTGATGTTCAAAATCATCCACAAACTCTTCAATCGGCTCACTATGTCCAATCTCAGTTTCATTTGGTTCGCCTATAAGGTCTTTCGGTTTTTCTTCGATAACTTCATCGTCCCAGATGCTTGGAGGTATAAAAATTTATATCTTCTTTGCTACCATTGATGTTGGCAAAGAAGGAAAAAAAGTTCTCTATGAACCTTACATCCCATGATATCACGATTTTGTTGTGTATGATGTCAAAGATCTTATAACCTTTTGTTCCTGGCGGATAGGCCAAGAAAACTTCATGGTCTTCCCTTCATCTTGAATTTGTCTCCGTTTGTTTCGGTGCTTTTGTAATACGCCAAACAACCGAAAACCCTCATGTTGTCATAGTTTGGTTTTTGGTTGTATAAAACCTCATATGGCGTTTTATTGCCAATGACATCTGATGGCATTCGGTTTATTACGTACGCAGATGCTTTGATTCACCATTCTCCCCAGAATCTTGTGGGTAAATTTGCTTCAAACCTCAAAGCCCGAGCTGTCTCCAACAAGTGTCTGTGCTTGCGTTCAACAACACCGTTTTGTTGTGGTGTGTGTATGCAAGATGTCTCAAGGATGATTCCTTGGTTGGCATAAAATTCGATCATTTGATTAGATATAAACTCGCCACCATTGTCACACCTTATCCTCCTAATGTTTTTCTCAAATTGTACTTGCACCATTTTGTGAAAGGCTTTAAGGCACATTGACGCCTCATGTTTTTGCTTCAAAAGATAAACCCAAGTAGCACGACTAAAATCATCAACAATTGTTAAAAAATAACTCGCACGTGTGAGAGAAGGTGTGCGGTATTTTCCCCATATATCACAATGGATCAAATCAAAACAAGCATGGGTTTTAGTTGTACTAACAGGAAACGGAAGCCTGGAAATTTTTGCCTCCATGCAAGAATCGCAAAAAACTTTGGAGTTTAAAGGAGTGCCCTTAAAAAATCAAGATGTTGAAGTTTGGGGTTCGATGGGTGACCCAATCTTTTATGCCACGTGCTCACTGAAGTCGCTAAAGCATGTCTCTTTTTTACCATCTCCATCTTGTATAAACCATTTTGACATTTACCCGTCCCAATCAAAGTCCCCGAACGTATATCGTGCATGAAGAATGACTCCGGAAGAAATGTTTTTTAGCAAGTTAAGATCTATGTTACATTTTACTAACTGATAATAGTTACATTTGAATTTGGGTATATGACAAAATAATCATCATTAACATCCACTCGTTTGGAAGGGTACAACTTCCTATCCCTTCCACGGCAACAGTTTCCCCGTTTGGTATTGTCACAGGTGGTTCATAGTTTTTCTTGAACTTATTTTTTAACATGAATCATATCAGGTTATGTGTTCGGTTGCAATCCTGAGGTCTCTATCCACATACCTTCTTTATCAAACTTACCTAACAAGTTGACTATAGGATGTTTTGGTCCTGCCTACGATCCCACCTTTGGCTCTAGCATTTGAATGAGCGGTTGATATTGTTTGCTCTGGTGATCCCTATTGTGGGTCTCATATCTCCCCTTCATCACAGACAGTTCGTGGCCTTTGTCTTCCCTTACTATCTTTCCTGGCCACCAGTCAGGGTATAACCGAATTAATTACTTTGAAGCATCCGGTCTTGTTATGGCTATCTTTACCACAAAAGGTACATTGTTCCTTTTCTCCTTGATTTCGCCTGAACATAAGTTGGTTTTTTTGGGTTGTGTTTCCTAATGGTTGATTGTTGGTCTGGTACCTTCATCGGTTGACATTTTTGTTTAAGGGGTTTATGAAGGTTTCTTAGAAACGAACCTACTCTGGTACCATAATAAATTTATGGTAAATGAGTAGTTCATAATCTTGTATTGATTTAGAGAAAAAGTTGAATACTATGAAAACGTTGATAGCCAATCTTTTATAACCAAGAAAACCATCAATCAAGCCTAAACATTAAGGAATTGATTAAGGAGGAAACTATAATAGTCAAAAGGGATATAAAAAAGAAGAAATATGTCATGGAAAATAAACACACTTCCTTCTATATGGCTATGTTATAAAAAGGGAAGGCAGAGGCCCTCGCAACAGGAAGAGGCAGTTGTCATTTGAAAGAACACGCTCTTTGTTTGTATAAGGATCCAAACCTCCGCACCCTGATGAAAAAGCCCTTTCTTGGAAAGTGCTGGGAACTACTCGGAGAGGAGTTAGGAACAAGAACAAGGAGAAGCGAGAACCACTAAAATGGCGCTAATGCAAGGAAAGCAGGTGTTGTTCGTCCACTTCTGCTCTAGCCAAGAAATTCCCTTGTAGCCAGAGGAGGATTATGGGCCTTTTGTGGGCCATTTGTGTGGAAAACTAGAAGGGGGTTTGGGGGTTGAATAGTTTTCCAATTAAAATCCTTTTCTTATTTTTATTTCTTTTTCTAATTTTAGATCTCAAAGTGATTAAGCATAATTAATAAAGACATGATATGATATGATAAGAAAAGGATATGTGACACATTATTTATAGTGGTTCGGCTACTAGGTAAACCTAACTCTGCTTACTCACTCCCCGGATGTCACTTACTCGAGAGTTTGAAATCACACTATTCACAATACTCCTTTTTGACCGGGAAGAAGCCTCACACGTTGCTTATCTTTTTATTGGTGCTAGCGATAAACACCAAGTTACTACTCGGAAGAACCATGTCTCGACAATTTTTCACCCTATTACTGATACAAAATTAGATATCATTGTTCAACAATATGGAACTTATTATGTTTTTTTTGTGCTTGCCCATCTATTAGGTGCCAAGTCACCCAATTAATCATTTTCCACTTTACCACCAAATTTTATAAGCAAAAACTTAGTCGTTATGACTTTCACTTATTTGATTACAATGAATGTGAAATGATATCTTGAGATCAGTGGCTTGATCCATGAGTGATGGGATACCCTTGCTCTAAGAGAGTCGAAGAACTTGATCCTCGAAGGGCATACTCGGTAGAACTTCTTTTATTAGGAAATCTACAAAACACTAAAAAGAGAGAATCATGATAGAAGATCAGTGATTAGCTGAATATTTAGAGAGAGGAGTTATTAAGATGAGTGCCTAAACCATGAGAAATGAGTTGGTATTTATAGGCAAGAGAGTTACTGTAGCCCGGTTATGCCGGTGCCATTGGAGAATGGAACCGGCAGCCAAAATCAATGGCACCGGCCTACAGTAACCAAATCCGAATTTTAGATTACAAAATCTTAGAAGATCATAGGTAATCTTGCTAGATTGTTTTCAGATTTCGTAAGAAAAAGGTCTTTTATTAGTTTTAAAATTTTAAGAGATTTTTGTATTATTTTCTAATAAGTGGGTTAATAATAGTGAATGGTATTCATTTTTTTCTTTAAGAAAATTTAATATGAAGATTTTGTTTATGAGAGAAACGAGGTTAGAAAACTATTGGTTTAGAACTTATGACTTTTGTTGTTTTCGATGAGTTTATGTTTTGTTATTAATCAAAACAAAGGAAGATCGTAGAATATAAATAAACGTTTTTACGGTTTATTTGTATTAACAATCTCCCTTTTTTTGTTGATGACAAAACATAAACTTATGAAGTAAAAAGCAACAAAATTTATAAGTTCTAAATTGGAATTTTTTACTTCCTTCTCTCCTTTTTGTCGAAACAAAAGGAGCGTCGATGAAAAACTTAACAAAGATGGTGATGAAGAAAATAAGTATTTTTTTTTTTTGTTGTTTGTTTTTTTTTAAGACGAAAAGAAGATGTATGCTCCCCCTTGACGAATGCTCCCCTTAGAATAGATTGTCAAGTTTTTCGAGTTGGAGTAGCTAGAAGAAAACATGTTAGTCATAGGTGCAAATGGTAAAAGTTGACTTATTAGAGGATTGATGTGTCGTTGTATAGATGTTAATTATAGTTATCAGGGTTTTACATTTATATTTATAGACTAACCTAAAGACAACACTTTAATGGGCAGAGTACCCGGTCAAGATGTAGCTTCGTGGTAAGTAGGGTGTCGAACACTAAGAGTGAGAGTTAACCAAGTATCCTATTAGTATTTATTCTATTTTAGATTAGTCTAATTACTGGTTAAACCTGTGCTATATACGTTGTCTAATAAAATGGGGGGGGGGTTTCAGCCTAGAGACTGGCAAGGCCTTTATGGTGGAATAATAACAATTCTACAGCACAATATAATACTAAAGACAAATAACTCAAGTTAGAGTGCGGTACGAGCCACCACTAATAATAGAAAACTGTTATTAACCACTATTTCCCAAATCAATCTCTTATCATGCAAGGTTTCCTAACATTTAATCAGTGCTAATGGATGATTATCTTGTGGCGGCCATATTCCTCATTCTTTAAGATTTAGTCGGTACTTCCCCTATCTATGACCATAGACACGAAACTTTCCCTGTTCACGATTAAAGCATTCCGCATAAAAGATCCTCTGTATAATTTTATAATCTTCAATTAAGGAAGTCGAGCAGTGGTGGTCTTGTTAAGACCCTCGCCATCGGGACTTTACCTTCACTTATGCTTGATTGTATGATTTATACACGGAGTCTACCACCAAAAATCAATTACCAATTAACTAAGAAACAATATGGTTGATCAATTATCGGGTCACTGACGGTCCAACTAAGCTCATAATTCAAAGGGTAAAGACATGGGTGTCATTTGGTGATACCTATTGGTCCAGGCATACAAAACACAAAATGGAGAATGCTATCCCAGCAATCTAGGTTTACTGGTTAGGTAGCCTTAGACCTTGTGAATGATAGGTGCTTGTACAAAGTACATAAAACAAGTTATGTGGCGTTCAATCAAAATTACAACCAACGATAATTAAGCAAAAGCGCCCTTCGGATTAAATCAACATACATTATACTCTTCATTAATTTGGATAATAACTGTTCCCAAATTAATGAAGATTTATCTATTGTAATTATGTGTGCAATCCATTTCCCCCCCCCCCCCCCCAAATCAAAACCAAAAATAAATTCTAAAAAAATAAATAAAAAAACAACCAACATAAACATCCCCAACACCCCAACCCCAGCCTACCCAAAACCCCAACCCCCCCCCCCCCCCCCCCCCCCACCCCCCCCCCCCCCCCCCCCCAACACCACCTCCCCCCCCCCCCAACCACCCCCCCCCCCCCCCCCCCCCCCCCCCCCCCCCCCCCCCCATTGGTATTCGGCAGATGTCGATGTGGATTAATTCAAGAGGTGTCTTGTACTTCTATATACTTTGATGGAGTATAAGGTACTTAGAGATTTTCTTCTGCACGTTTCTTCAATCAACAATGTTGCAAGGATTAAGTAACAAATGCACCGTTCTTTAATTAACAATAGTGCAAGATTAAGTAACAAATTTAGAGAATTTTAATTCAGTTTCAAGTTTAGTATATCGGGTTTACTTCAACATGTGGTCACAGCAATAGCCGACAAAATTCGAGGTTGGTAAGTTAGCCAGAGAGTTTAAAGGTTGAGATGTAATCAGCACTTCTCACGGGCATTTTTGTGTTATTCCAAGACAAAGATACTTCACAGTCTAAGCAAAATCTTCAAAGTTCTTCGATGACATTCATTTACAAGACCTTGATTATACCAAGTGTTCTTGATTCTTGCTTCAGTTCCTCTACGGTTTGTGAAGTCAAAAGGGTAATGATTCTTTGTATATCAAGATTTGTGCTTATGACAAGAACTTCTCAAGTATATGGACGTACACGAAAATGATGCTTCTGAGAGTTCACAACCATCATGGGGGAAAATGTGTACATCAGGGACTTAATTGACTTTGATCTTACCGTGTTTTACTTAGTATGGTTTGTGAAGTATTCTGCAAACGTGAGAAGAACAGTTGTTGATTTCTCGCATGCACCTCTGAACAGATATTCACCAAGCCCTAATGACAAGAAGCAGTGGTCGTTGGTGTGGTTTGACTTCTACAAAATTCCGCTGTGCACTTTGATGACAAGTAGAAGATTGTTCAAGCTACATCAATGTTTCAGAATCTGCTCAAGATAGGGATGTTGGTTTGGGGGAAGCTAATTCAGAAACTTTGCGAAAAAGGAATCTATGAAAAAAGCTTTTCAAGACATGCTGCATGAATTGGTGGGAAGTTAATCTAACTCATGCATACTACAATGGTTCATGTACAAGTAAGGACACAGAAGATCCAAGTTGGAGTACAAGTTTCAAGACAAGAAGTACTCAGAAGACATCTTCAGCTTTGAAAGCGCTTTAGAAGACTTTATTTATGTTGTATTTATACCTGATAGGAACATTGTAAGTAATTATGTATGTCCACATATTGGGGGAAGATTGTTAGCCCTAAAATATGGTGACTAATCCGGAATTACATTTATCATTTATAGTCGGGTCGGGTTAGTTTAGCTAGTCGATGTCGGGACTATAAATACCCCCTCCATACTTCCATGGAGGGGTAGAAGCTCACTTTTGTAAAGTGTGAAAGTGTGTGTTTTCTCTCTACAAAAACACACATCTTCCATCCTTTTCATTTTCTCTCTAATTCAATGGCTACTTTTCTTGTCCATTTTACCAAGCCTCCAGATCCGTTGTCATAAGGGTGAATCTAATGTTATCAAAGAGGCAAAACATTGGGCGAGCTTACGCTGTTGGGCCTGGTGAGAAGAGGGAGTACACGGGATCATTGCCCTTGTGTACCAAATGCAACTATCACCAAAAGGACACTGTGCTCCCAGGTGTAATAAGTGCAAGAAGATTGGCCATATGGCTCATGACTATAGGAGTTCTGGCCCCATTGGTAATAATAACAACCGTGGGAACTCCGGAACAACTCAGAACGCTGGTACTTGCTACGAGTGTGGTGTTCAGGGGCATTTCAAGAAAGACTACCCGAAGTTGAAGAATGGAAACCCTGGTAATCAACGTGGGAACGAAAATGCACCAGCAAAGGTTTATGTGGTTGGCAATGTGGGAACAAACCCAGACTCTAACGTTGTTATGGGTACGTTCCTTCTAAACAACCGCTATGCTTCTATCTTATTTGATACTGGTACCAATAGAAGTTTTGTATCTACTACATTTAGTTCCCTAATTGATATCACACCGACTACATTAGACCATTATTATGATGTTAAATTAGCTGACGGGAAAATAATTAGGATAAACACTATCATCCGGGGTTGTACATTAAACTTCTTAAACCATCCATTCAACATTAACTTAATGCCCGTAGAACTTGGTAGTTTCGACATCATAATTGGTATAGATTGGTTGTCGAAGTACCACGTTGTCATTCATTATGCCGAGAAGATCGTTTGTATTCCCTGGGGAAATGAAACCTTACTGATCTATGGTGACAGAAGCAATCAGGGAAACAAGACCCGTTTGAACAGCATTTCGTGCACCAAGACTCAGAAATATTTATTAAAAGGACACCATGTCTTTTTGGCACATGTTACTACGAAGGAGACTAAAGACAAGTCAGGGGAGAAGCGACTTGAGGACGTACCAATCGTTCGAGATTTTCCCAAAGTATTTCCTGAAGAATTGCCGAGTCTTCCACCGACTCGACAAGTGGAATTCCAAATCGATTTCATGCCTGGTGCTGCATCTGTAGCACGAGCACCTTATCGATTAGCTTCTTCTGAAATGAAAGAGTTGTCGGAACAACTACAAGAACTATCTGACAAGGGATTTATAAGACCCAGTTCCTCACCTTGGGGAGCTCCGGTCTTGTTTGTCAAAAAGAAGGACGGATCATTCCGGATGTGCATCGACTACCGGGAATTGAATAAGCTGACGGTGAAGAATCGTTATCCTCTCCCAAGGATTGATGATTTGTTTGATCAACTAAAAGGATCCAATGTTTATTCAAAAATAGACTTGCGATATGGTCATTACGAATTCCAAGTGATGCCATTTGGTTTAACGAATGCACCTGCAGTATTCATGGACCTCATGAACTGAGTGTGCAAACCATACTTGGATAAGTTTGTAATTGTCTTTATCCACGATATACTTATTTATTCAAAGGATAAGAAGGAACGTGAAGAACACCTTAAGGCAATTCTAGAACTGCTTAAGAAGGAGGAGTTATATGCCAAGTTTTCCAAATGTGAATTTTGGATTCCGAAGGTACAATTTCTCGGTCACGTGATTGACTGTCAAGGTATTCACGTGGACCCCACCAAGATCGAATCCATAAAAGATTGGGCATCTCCTAAGACTCCAACGGAGATACGTTAATTTTTAGGTCTTGTCGGTTACTACCAAAGATTCATTGAGGGATTTTCGAAAATTGTGAAGCCAATGACCAAACTTACTTAGAAGAAGGTCTCAATTGAATGGGGTGATAAGCAAGAAGCAGCTTTCCAGACATTGAAAAACAAGTTGTGTAGCGCACCTGTTTTAGCTCTCCTTTAAGGAGCTGAGAACTTCATTGCATATTGCGATGCATCGCATAAAGGATTGGGTGCGGTACTAATGCAAAATGAAAAAGTAATTGCTTATGCATCGCGACAATTGAAAATTCATGAGAAGAACTATACTACACAAGATTTGGAACTCATTGCAGTAGTGTTCGCTTTAAAGCGTTAGAGGCACTACTTGTATGGAACTAAGTGTACGGTGTTCACAAATCACAAGAGCTTACAACACATACTTGACCAAAAGGAGTTGAATATGAGGCAATGTCATTGGTTAGAGTTGCTCAGTGATTATAATTGTGAGATTCGTTATCACCCAGGGAAGGCAAATGTAGTGCCGATGCTTTAAGCAGGAAAGAACGAGAACCACTGCGAGTTCGACCCTTAGTCATGACTATTGGGTTAGATCTTCCTAAGCATATTTTGGAGGCTCAGACTGAGGTAAGGAAACCAAAAAACCTCAAGACTGAAGATGTGGGAGGTATACTGGTTGAAAATTTGAAAGACCTAGAAAAGTTCAGGGAGGAGAAATTAAAACCGCACGCCGACGGAACCCTATGCTTAAACGGCAGGAGTTGGTTGCCATGTTATGGTGACTTGAGGACAGTGATCATGCACGAGTCCCACAAATCAAAATACTCTATTCATCCGGGTTCGGACAAAATGTATCAGGACATAAAGAAGCTATATTGGTGGCCCAATATGAAAGTCGACATCGCCACCTATATCTGCAAATGTTTAACATGTGCTAGGGTCAAGGCCGAATACCAAAGGCCATCAGGTTTGTTGGTGCAACCCGGGATACCTCAATTGAAGTGGGATAATATCATAATGGATTTTGTCACCAAGCTTCCTAAGTTATCGCAAGGTTATGACACCATTTGGGTGATTGTTGACCGACTTACAAAGTCCGTAATCTTTACGCCAATATTAGAAACTAATTCCATGGAGAAATTGGCGAGAATGTACATAAAGGAAGTAGTCACGAGAAATGGAATACATGTCTCAATCATCTGTGATCGTGATCCTAGATTCTCATCAAATTTCTGGAAGTCACTACAGAAGGCCTTGGGTACAAGCTTGGATATGAGCACTACATATCATCCGGAGATGGACAGACAAAGCAAGAGGACTATTCAAACTCTCGAGGATATGCTATGTGCTTGCATGATCGACTTTGGAAATGGTTTGATTAAGCATTTGCCATTAGTCAAATTTTCATATAATAATAGTTATCACGCTAGCATCAAGGCTGCACCGTTTGAGGCACTGTATGGTCGAAAGTGTCGTTCACCTGTTTGTTGGGCCAAGGTTAGAGAAGTTCAACTCACCGGTCCAGATTTAGTTCAAGAGACGACCGAGAAGGTCATTCAGATCAAGCAAAGCATTCAAGCCGCTTGTGACCGACAAAAGAGCTATGCCGATTTGAAACGTAAGCCGATGGAATTTCAAGTTAGAGATAGGGTTATGATTAAAGTTTCACCTTGGAAAGGGGTTGTACGTTTTGGCAAACGAGGGAAGTTAAACCCGAGATATGTTGGACCTTTCAAAGTGCTGGAAAAGGTTGGATCTGTTGCTTACAGACTTGAACTTCCTCAAGAGTTGAGCAGGGTTCACAGTACTTTTCATGTGTCGAATCTGAAGAAATGTTATTCCGACGAACCATTAGCCGTTCCGTTGGAAGGACTACATATTGATGATAAGCTCCGTTTCGTGGAGGAACCCGTAGAGATCATGGATCGAGAGGTCAAACGGTTGAAGCAAAGCCGTATCCCAATTGTCAAGGTTCGATGGAACTCGAGGAGAGGTCCTGAGTTCACATGGGAACGTGAAGATTC
This sequence comes from Tanacetum coccineum, assembly GCA_026074375.1. Lineage (NCBI taxonomy): Eukaryota > Viridiplantae > Streptophyta > Magnoliopsida > Asterales > Asteraceae > Tanacetum > Tanacetum coccineum. The sequence continues at coordinate 2,867 of BQNB010056305.1, read as the reverse complement.
ATTCAAAAAGAAATACCCACATCTCTTCACAAATCGGGCGTCTTCATCCACTACAAGGTCTTAAGCTTTGAGGGCAAAGCTCTTTTAACGGGTGGAGACTGTAACATTTCAGATTTTCAGGTCATTTTACGACTCCTATTATTCTTCACTATTTATTTTAGTCCAGTACACGTTTACTTTTAATTTAACTTTTAAGCTAAATCGCGTAGACTAGAAATAATCATTCAACGTAAACGGTCACCAAATAAATTAAGGTTTACGTCAAGCAAATGTTATGTAATTATTAGGAAGATAATTATTAACTTTGCGCGTTTTATTTTTATTGGTCACGTAAAAGGCTTACGTTTCGCAATAAAATACGTTTAGACACACCCCGGAAATGCCTAGACTTACCTAGACTCAACCCAATAACCACTTTTAACCCGTAAACGCAAAAATGATTTGGTTTTCGTGTTATTAAGCCATGAAGGCCGATTGTGGCTAGATTAAAACACAATACTCATGTGTAAACAACTAGGTCTAGCAAATCTTGTACAATTATCTCCTAATTAAAGATTGTACTTGTATATCTTGCATGAGATTTCAAATCCCTTTTTCCCTCCTAATACTACACGACTAAGCGTCCTAAACAACTAGAAATCTTCTATTATCCATGCTAAGTACAAGTACTACATCTAACTAATTAATGTAGTGTACTTAGGGTTTATAAACTTGTGATTAAGAAGCTATTGACCAAAGGATAAAGACCACATTGGATCTCTTTTGTGTCTTGGATACCCGCGGCCAACACACACCCTACACAAACTCAAGATTATCAAAATCCTAAGCAATCTTGTACAATGATCTTGCATTTATAGGATGTACTTAGGAGGTATTAACAAAACCATGAGTGCTTAACTAGAAACCATGAAACCACTTTATTAGAGCACGGCTTGGTTTGGATTAGGGACTAAAAAAGCTATCTAATCTTAAGCCTATATAAACCCACTCATACTTGACAATTAACACTTCTTACAACTCTTAAACACACAAACTCTCTCGAAGCAAAACCATCTCATTCCCTTATCTTGTTTTGGGTCATAAGCCGCGAACAAACACCTTCATAATCTCACCATCACTCTTGAACAAGTAACTTAGGTTATCTTAGTGATATCAAGAAAGCCAAAACGACAAAACCGAACACGAGAACGGAAAGACCGTGAGAAGTCAAAAAGACCAAGTCAAAGTCAACAAAAAAGTCAAAGTCAAAGTCAACACCGGGATGAGTCATTGGAAAGAGCATCGAAAACCGAACCCAAAAACCTAAATTTCCAAAAGTAGGCCCACCCGTACCCAAGTAGTGAGCCCGGGTCAACCGACTTATATCTTTATAAACTTTAAACCTTAGAAGCTACAAAAGGTCTAATTCCTTTATTTTTTATAACCGGCCCAACAACTAGCCCATATAACCCCTTTATAACTCTCCTGTTAACACAACACCCATAACCCTCTATACCGTTAGTCCTTTAAGGACTGACGGTGCAAACACCAACCCAACCTCAAGGACCAAATTTGCAAAGTATAAGGACAATTCATGAAATGATAATATACATCTTGAGGGGCTTGTTTTACCCATTTCCCAAACTTTCAAAAACAGCGGGAACAACTGTACATCCTTTTCAGTTGCCCTGTCTCCACTACCCGCTAAAATAACAACCCAACACTGTTCCCCTTTCTTCTCCCCCTTGTCGACCAACCTTATCCCTCCCCTTATTGCCACCTTGGCAATCCTTTGCATCCTTATTCGTCAAGAGAACACGATAAAAGATGAAGGGCTATGATGGCATGACTTGGACACTACTTAAATTCAATGGCCAAGATGAGTCTTTGAAGACTCTAACACAACAAACACACCTGCAAGAGCTCTTACAAAGAAAGCACACATCCTAGAACCTTCATTAGTTTAGTATAAATAGAGCTCACTTGTAAGCCTTTTGGCAGTTAGTTTTTAGTTTAAGTTTTTTACCTAGTTAATCTTTATTGTAATCTTTTTAATATTTTAATGCTTATTTTTATTAATTAATGAAATTTTAGTTTTAGCTTAAAATTTGTGGTTCTTAAATTTGTGTTTTAAAGTATTCAAAAGCCTTTCATGAACTATTTTAAGCTCTTATAAAAACTTATAAGCAAATTGTTTTATTTATATATAAAGTTTTTAAGAAAATTTTACAAAAACAAAAAAAATTATCACCCTCAAATACCATAGCTTTTTGGATGATAAGCTGGATTTGGATGGGCTTATGGACACTACTAGCTTATCTTTGATAAGTTAGAGCTTATAGATAAGCTCTTTTGAGCTCATTTGCCCTGTTTTGAGCAAGGGCCTTTGTAAGTTTCCAATTTTCATTTATAGCTTATTTACTATTCAACTGCTTATTGTGCTTATTATTTGCTTATTGCTGCTTATTTATGTTTATTTGTGTTGTTGATTGCTTATTTATGCCTCCTTATAGTTTAGATATCATTTTGTTTAAGTTTCCTTATAAACTGTCTTAAATAGCTTATTAAATTGCATAATATGCTTTAGCTTATTTGAGTGCTTATTTGTTATTGAAATATGCTTAATATTTTTTTATGCTTGTTAGATATCTGGTTTTAAAGGTTTGTTCATAAAAATTTTAAGTTTTCAAGTAAAAAAGACATTTTAAGTGTTTAAAGGGGTGTTTGGTTTAACTGTTTTCATAGGTTAAAATGGGTCAAAAATTGCATTTTTTATGTTTATGCATGTGTTAAAGTTATATAGGAATCAAGTCTAATTGCCTGCATTTGTCATTTTCGTGTTTTGCCAAAACTGTCAAAAAAGTGCTAAGTGTTTGAAAATTTGAGAA
>BQNB010056304.1:22559-38720 GCA_026074375.1 Tanacetum coccineum | reverse complement strand
TTATACTTCTTAATTTCAAGTTTTTTTAGGGTTATTGTTTGAGCTAATTCGTCAGTTGTTTGAGATTATATCTCACGGCTTATTTTTGTGTGCATTTTTTATAACATTTTGTGTTGTTTTTATTTTCTAAAGTACACAAAAGAAAAGCAACTCTAAGAATCATGGTAGACAAATCCCCATAGGACAAAAGTTTTCTCCAAATAAGTCCTTCAATGTGTATCTGAAAACAACGCCTCCTAGGTCTGGTCTTACATGGAAACCAACGGGTAGAATCTTTACTCAAGTTGGTCTTAAGTGGATTCCCATTAGAAGTCAGTTGAAACCCGCTACAACACAAATGATAGTGCTTCACCATTAGGAAAGGAAACACATAATCCTAAAACTGTTATTTGTGCAAACTCTTCATCTTTGAGTGCAAGTACTTCAATGGCTTCCGAACCCATCTCTTCAAATGGTTCATCTAATGTAAATATTCTATCAACATCTTCTTTGTATAAACATTTTATTTTTAATTATGTTAGAAAATATTTTGAAAAAGAAAATACAAAAATATAAAATTTCAAAAAGAAAAATACAAAATTAAAAAATCTCAAAAAGAAAATACAAAATCAGAAAAACAAAAAATTTCCAAAAAGAATCTTCTCGACATGTCTCTTGGAATCGATAACATTTACGTACCTAGAAATGTTGATTAACATCGACACGGGAGTGTAAATGAAGTTCGAGCAAGAGTTTCAAATGCTTTCAAAACATGTCATTTCTATTTTTCTTCATAGCTTATTATTAAATGAAAGATAACAACCCGGTCCTCAAATAAAGGAAAGTGTGCAATCATGTACATTTATCATCACAACGAGAAGATAACAACTTCTCGGACTTGAGCTGACATAAAAAGACATTCAAAGTCTTTCGAGCTCAAGTAACATTGGTTTTTCAAAACACGTTGAACACAATTTTTTAAGAATTTCTCAAAAGATTCTTCAAAATCTTTCAAATTGTGTGTTCGACACTCCCTCCTCATGCATCTTTTAAAAGTCGAATCATTTTTTAATAAGTGAATTAATTTTAGAGGAGGAACTTTTAAAACCAAGTTTTACTGCGTTTAGGCACATACTCACATAGTGTCTAAAATATTTCAAAAATGTTTAAACAAATGAAAAATGTTAAAATGTTAATAATATTTAAACACTCATTTTGTTAAAACATATACAAGTAGCTCAAACTCAATTTCACATGGAATTTACAAAGTCATAATCCTATTCTCTCAATTGGTGTCATATGTGTGAAATTAAGGGGGAGCAAAAAGAAACAGTTCCACATAACTCATGTTGTAACAATTTTCTCTACAAAATTTTCAAGTCAAATTTTAATCACCGGGTATTTCAAAAACTAAGTGAATTAGTATTTAAAAAAAGGGGAGAAATGTAATTAAAATGTGATCTTGAAAATAATAAGTGATCTAATCGACTCAAAGTGCTTGATACTCTTCGGAAAAGGTTTTATGGTTATGATCTCATACCCAACAACATCTTAATTCATGACGATTCTGAAGTCATAAGGTGGTTAGGTTAGGTATTAGTCTTATGATCCAACCAAAACTGGAAGGATCTACCCAAGGACAATCCATAGTTAGAAATAGTAGTCCTTAGGTATGATTGGAGATGAATGAGAATAAGGGAATAATGCTGACTAAGTTTGAGCTAACTCTGGAACAATCACAACAAGGTGTTAGTAATGACGTCTTGGTAAGCATTGAAGGGGTTAAAGAATTAAAAAGAAATGTATGGATAAAGGGTGTAAAGAAAGAAGCCCTCCACACAACTTAGACAGAAATCGGGTCAATACATAATCTATCGGTTTTCACAAAGATGAATTCTAATATTGAAGACGACATCATAGACCCAGTGATGCAATGCACAACCCTTCCCAGCCATTCAATTTTCTCTCAACAGAAACTTGTCTTATTTGTCACGGAGATACACACGTTATCTATTGACATCTCACTCTGATATTGTTGATATTGAATAGGTGGCAGTCTGCTCCAGACTCCGATTACTAAAACCAAAACGCACTAATCGAGTCTAGAGCCAAGAGATCAATAAATAAATCTCATTAGGATTTATTTCATGACAAACACTTGTTGAACACCAAAAAGTTCACAAGTTGTTAACAAGAGTCCTACGCATTATCCTTGTGATTTTTCCAGAACATCCAAGTCATACTTAAGTATTCACCATGAAGATGGAAATCCTGCTTGAGCCAACATCAAACAAGCTCTTGGTAGGTGACTTGTGCGATTCTATATGAATCAAACTTGTGTCAACTAGAAAGAAACGATGGTGCGATTCCATGTGAATCAAACTTGTTCCAGTAAATGAATTGACGACTCAATCGGTAAGATAGTAACTAACCGATTTACTTATATCGTGTTGTCTGCTTTGAGATGTTCCGGTATTGAGAACAAGCAAGTACGGTGAATCTAATGCATACGCGTTAGAGGATCTAACACTTTGAGCTGGAAACCCTAGCAAGGAGGTTCTTCCAAAATTGAATGACAAAGCCATATTCGTCCATATATGTTGTTTATCACTAACACTTAAATGCAGGTACAAATGACGGTGTTGCAGCCTCATTCCAGCAGAGTCGGATTCATTACCACATGCTCATGCTCAAACTACAAAGACATACTATAAACATTAAGATTCAAGAATCAAGAAAGCTCAAGAATTAAAGATAAAGACTTCCATAAACTCTGATATTAAAGATAACTCCTTTGAAACCAAGCTTCGGGGGAGATTGTTAGAGAGCTTTCAAGAAGATGCAAAGTATGAGCATGTTGGTCAAGATACAAGATCACAAGGTGACGAAGACGATCAAGACAAACAAGGAAAAGATTTAGAGATCTCGGAACTAAAGACCAAGTCGAAAGACAACGACAAAGGCTCAAGATCAAAGATCACACAGCATGAAGGAATAAACCTACAACATAATAAAGACCAAAGACTCAAGAACTCAACGACAAATCAATCTCAATAAGTTCATGAAAGCAAGATTTAAGATCTCACCTCAGATATTCGAAGATCACACATTAGGGGAGATTATTAGCCTCAAATATGCCTGTGAACATGGAAGCTCAGAATCTGCAGGAAGCCTCGCTTTGAGGGAGATTGTTGGCCTTAAGATAATGAGTTTAACATGAAAGCTTGGAATCTCTCAGAAACCAAGCTTAGGGGGAGATTGTTAGCCTCAAATTATATTATTAATCTCGGTCTTTATTTCATTTATGTTGTAATAGGCTAAAAGGGTAAACGAACTCGTGAACGTAATCTAATCGTGTACTAGTTCCGAACTAAGGTCCATTGTAATCTTGAGCCTGGCCTAAGTCAAACACCATTCGGCCCAACAAAGCCTATGTGGTGTAAGTATAAATATCCCTCTCTAAGTGTGGAGAGGGTGTTGGTTTCATTTGTATTTTCTCATAAGTTTAATCAACCATCTCTTATTTTCTCTCTACTTTCTCTCTCTAAAATTCTTATCATATCTCCTTTCTATTTTCTTGTTCCAAATGGTGAAGTGAAGGTGATTCTTGGGTCATGTACAAGTTTCACTTTACCTTACTATATTAATAATGTTTGCTTTGATAATGCCCTTGCTAACTTAGAAGCTAGCATAAGTGTCATGCCTCTCTCGACCTACCTTAACTTAGGTTTAGGTGAATTAGCTCACACAAAGTTGACGGTTGAATTAATCCAAAGGGAATAGCTGAGAATGTACTAGTAAGGATTGGTAAGTTTGTTTTCCCCGTAGACTTCATAATACTAGATATGCCTGAGGATGTCAAAGTTCCCTTGATCCTCGGAAGACCATTTTTGTCTACCGCCCACGCTAAGATTGATGTGTTCAAAAGAAAGATTACTGAGGGTAGGGGATGAGAAAATTATTTTTAAAAGTATGAAACCTACTAGTAGTTTGATTAAGAGGGTCTACAAGTTAGGTCTAAGAGAACGTATGGAACTTGATTTAGAAGCTAAGCTAATGGGAGAGACTTTGGTGTTAAATAGATCATTAGACCCTTTACATGGAGATTACATCGAATTAAATGATCTTAATGTACCATTAGAACTTAGGAGAGATCAAGTTGATGATTTGATGCCCACCATTGAGGAAGGTGAGGTAATTGATGAGCCCATGATTGACATAATCAAGACTAGGAATAATGAAGGTTTTGACGAGTAACCTAGTTTTTGTGACTTTGACCGGAAGATCCATATTGATTGTGCCTACAACCTAAGATTTTCGTGCATGATAGGTTTCGAACATGTAAATGCTAATTTTTTTTCCCAATTTTGTCCGTTAATGTGATGTCTAGGGAGTTTTACAATTCTATAATGAAGGACAAAGTTGAATACAAAGGAAAGAACGTAGTTGGAGCTTTTATGAATGTACCTATATTTGTCAGAAATTTTTCTGTTGTAACTCATTTTGTAGTAGTAGAAAATATGGATGGCTGCCGAGATCAAGACATGGGAGATATCATTTTTGGAGAACCATTCTGCAAAGCTTCATGTGTGGAGTAAGAAGGTTTGATGGGTTAATCACTATCCATAATGGTAGTGATAACGTAACTTACCAAATGGCGCGATCACATCCAAGGTTTAAACATCTATCCAATGCCCAATGCAACAAGATCAAGCCGTTACTAAAGGTGAGTATGCATGATAAGCTGAATGGAATCTCTCATCCATACCAAAAGCTCAAAATTTTTTACAAGGGGGTCTTGAACTTAGGACCCAAATATGTTCGAGATGCGAAGATGGAAGAATGGCTCACACGCGGGCATATAAGCGTGCATGAGATAGAGTGAAGGAAGCTGAAGAAAAAGTCTAACTTAAAGACTAGCTGAAAAAAATTGCTTCCTAGGAGACAACCCAAATTGTTTTTTATTTTTATCGAGTCTGTCTTCCCAGACATTAATACGGCGTATCCGCTCCATACCATACGACATATTGAATGTCTAGACATTATCAGTCCTTTATTTTTATGCATTAAAAACTTTATTGTCAGTTCTGTCTATACAGCGCACATGATACGGCATATTCAACAGACTGACTCGTATTGATACTTTTTACAGGTTTCTCCATACGGCGTATTCCAGTTTATGGATACGGCGTATTGGTCCCCTGTACATTTTATTGTTTTTATTATTTATTAACCGTAGGATGTCCGATATAGGATTTTGCATGTTTTTCCTATATTTTACACAGGACCTCGCTAGAAAAGAAATCAACAAAGTTGGTGAAGTATCGATCATCTGGAATCCTACATGTGTGTTGTAGTCATGCTGGTATTCAGACGCATTTACAATACACATTCTTGCTCATAAACACAACTTGGAGAATCTACCGAGCAAAATATCAGGGGAGTTTCTCGTTCTAATTCTTTTATTTCTTGTTTTTATTGTTTTATCTATACAACGAGGACGTTGTATAACTTAAGTGGGGGGATGGGAATTAGAACGTTACTTGTCCTATTTTTCACATTAAAATGCTTAAATTATACTCAAATTTAAAAAAAATCAAGCATACTTTTATGAAATTACTAGTTACTGTGAGGATTTAGCCTTATCCGTTTCCAAATATTTACCCAAATTCCACAAAAATATGAGTGTGCCGGTGATGTTGTAGACTTTAGAACCTGGCTTGGTATATCTATTCGAGACCATAATAATGAGTACTATGGATTTAGATGGAGCAACTTGTTTAAATTGGTAAATTTCTAGGATTACACCCAAAAAGCCTTTATATGTTGTATTATTAACTAACTACACTGGTTAGTTAACCCCCGTATAAACCCTTTGTTTACTCTCATTTTAAGAGTAAGATACCCTTAGAAAAACCTGTGGAGCCAATCCTTTAGGAATAACACCAACTATTTGTTTTGTTACACCTTTACACCTTAGCCTACCCTGTTAAATTAAGTTCATTTATCAGTTGCTAGTTTCTTAAAGTGTCAAGTATGTATTTGCTATGCCTTGTGTCATTTTCTATCTCTGGTATGGTTGGGAAATTTTCACATTGCAATAGGAATGTAAAAAGTAGTCAAAACTCTTGTATTTTTACTACCATCAAAATTATTGGTACGTTCGAAGAACGAATAATCATGGAGGAAATTATCCGGAGTTATTATGATCGTGAAGATGGTGAAATTACACCGAGATTCGTAGATATGTATTTTTTTTAAATCGAAAAAATTAGAAAAATCGCAACAAAAAAAGAGGAGGAAAGTTTGATGATAGTCGGTTCGTGAAAGCTTAAACCGATGGAATTATTTGAAGAATCGATTATTCGTTGATGGATGGTTATAAATCAACGATGTAAAGTTTTGTATAAAGTGGTAGATATCGCCACTTGCCTTTGTAAAAGTATGTATAGTATGGGATAATTGAGAAGTTGACCGTTACGGGAACGCCAACTTAGGTTGTTGCTTTTGATCTATGATCAAGACGTTTGTGTAAATATTTATGTGTCTTTATCATGGTAACGGTTGGGAAAAAGTGTCTAGCAACTTGTACCTTATCTGTTTGGTCTTAATCTATTTGTTTCGTGAATTTTATTTAACAACAATTTATTTTCTTTCCAAATCATTAACCTTGGGTTTTACTCGAATGAGGATGTGATCGAGTCATGCATGTCTATTCCGTCGTTAAGGCCATGTATGCGTGATTCAGCTACCTCGTTGGTTTATTACTTTTGGTGAAAGTTAGCAGATCCACACCAATATCATTCTTCATCCTAACCCTTGGTTAAACTCGAATGAGGATGTGATCGAACACACATGTCTATTCTGTCGTTACGACCATGTATGTGTGATTCAGCTGCCTTGTTGGTGTGGTACTTTTGGTGAAAGATTGTAGAATGATCAACCCTAAGCCTTATTATAAAAACCCATTTTGCCTTTATAAACTTGTTACTCCTTAGCTCTAGTGGTGGAAATGTGTATCCTTGCCAAGCCTGTGATAGAATACTCGTCACGACCGAGCAATTGAGCGAATTAGTTACATGTTACCACATAGATTAGTTGAGTGATTTGAGTGTTTTTATCTTCCTATTTCGTGAGGTGTTTGGTTGTGTACTTGTAATTGATCGAATAAATGCTTATACGGAAAAAAAATCCTTAGGGATACATTTTCATAAACTTCTAAAGGGTACTTGAGGACAAGTAGGATTCAAGTGGGGGATATTTGATGACATCAAATAACGTTACTTTTATAGCATCATTTATCCCATGTAAATAACCTATTTTGTATAATTATTGCAAGAATTCTTACTTAATCATTTATATTTGAGAATTGCGGTAATTATAGAGTACTTGGTAAAGATTAGCAAAAAGGCATGCATTCCAGAGCTTAAACGAAGACATTTGAAGATTACTATTCTGACATCCTATACGCCGTATCCATCAAGGAAGATACGACGTATATGTGCCTGCACTTCACAAAAGACCACGAAGGATTCATGATCAATATGTCGTATCTAGAAGGAGTCTATAAGTCATATTCAATATAAATTAATTAAATATCCTGGAAGATATCGAACGTGGTTCCTACTCCAATAAACCCCTGATATGCCGTATCCAAGCCATTCGATACGTCGTATCGACCAAATTCTAGACCTTATAAATAGAAAACCTAAAAACAGGTTTTCAGTGTGCTTGATCATATTCTCGATACCTTAACCACAAAAGTTGATTTTCAAAAGACAAGAAGAGCAGAAGAGGTCAAGAAAAGCTACTCATTCCATAGAAACACTTTGTAATCTCCTATACTCTAGTAATCGTTTAATTTTTGGTATCATTCGTTTAACTCGGTTAGTTTACCTTGGTTGGATTATTACTCTTGTATTGATTATGACGTTTGAGGGCTAATACCCTTAGGTATTAGCCATTATTATGAAGATTTGAATGTTTGGTTTGTTTATATCGAATGCTTAATTTATCGTTGGTTGCTTATTTATGTTTATCAATTCATACTTGTTTACGTGCTTTTGTATGCGACCTATCATTCAACTGGATATAGTGATATGGACCAAGTTAGCTAGATGCCAGGATGGCTCTCCATATAGTGATTTATATATCTAGACCAATAGGATCACAAATAATGACCTATCTTCGCCTTTAGATTAGTGAGCTTAGTTGGACCGGCAGGTGACCCTTAGGATCAACGAGTACGTTCTTAATCAATTGGTAAAGACTTGGCCAGTGGACTACTGGTATATGAATTGCCATTAAGCAGTAAGTAGGTAAAGTCTCCATGAGCTAGGGATTAACAAGATCACCATTGCTTTAACCCCTAAAATAGATTATAATCAACAAATAGGATGCTTTATGCGGATGCGTTTAATTGTGATAGAATTCTACGTGTCTAGGTCTTAGGAAGAAGTAACGCCTAAGTCTTAAGAATGATATGCCGCCTCGAGATAAGTATTCATTGCACTAAATAAACAAACCAATGTTCTAATTGGATTAATAATGGTTAATGCAGTTTTCTTATATTTGGCTAGACTGCTCTTCTATCTTTTGTTTATCCGCTTGCATGTGTTATTGTGTCTTAAGTAGATCTAAGTCACCACAAAATCTGTGCCAGTCTCTTAGGCTGAAAACCCCCCTTTATCTGTTAGAATTAGGATTAACATAGGTTTAGCATAGGTTTAACATAGAATAGAATTAACGTAGTTTAAATTAACTTAGTTTAATTAACCAAAATATTGATATAATAAAATATTAGTTCTCGCTCTTAGTGATCGACACCCTACTTACCACGAAACTTCATCTGATCGGGTACACTGCCCGTTAAAGTGTTGTTTTAGGTAAAGTCGGCAAAATATAAATTTAAAACTTTAACTATCATAAAATAAACCCTACACGACAACACAATCAATACCCTGAATGTTTTGGCCACTTGATAGTAACCAAGAAAGAATCCATCATCAGCTTTTTCATCAAACTTTCTTAAGTGGTCCTTGTGATTGTGAATATGCATAGGGCACCCAAACTTAGTGTAAATTAGATTAGTGTAAAATTTTGTAAAATTCTGTATATTTGTATTTGCTTGTATATTTGCTTTTAATTGTTTGCTTGTATATTTGTTTATTTGTTTGTGTGTGTGTTTTAAATTGTTTTCTATACACTGTTCTGGTCGATAACCTGATACGGCGTATCCACTTCCATTGAATATGGCGTATCTAACTTTCTTTACCAATACAGCGTATCCATTCAATAGATTGATTTTGTCGTTTTCTATCAAATTGAATACGGCTTATAGATCGTCTGATACACTAGCAAATTTCGTACTCGAACATAAAGCTTAAAATTTTATACATGCCATTTTCAATGTTCTATTGTAATTTTCTGGTTATTCTCAGTAACAATGACAAAAGGTAACAAGGAAGGGTTTGAGAAATTGATATTTGTAAGAGAGTGTTGATTCATTCACTTGTAATGCATCACTTGAAGTTTTTCACTAAGAATTCAACCGGATGAGCAAAATGGATGATGATTTGTTTACCTATGAAGTTGAATTCTTTATCCTTGTTCTGTTTGTTCTGGAGGTCCTGTTGAGTGTTCCGGTCGGGGGGGTGGACTTGGGGACTTGCTAACATTCCATGTGACTTAAATGAAGGAGATGATTCAAAAAAATAGATGACACTTGGAACAGATGTTGATATGGAATATGATCCATCTAATGTTGAATTTACTAAATGGTTGGCGTCGAAATTTTATAACCATAAGACAATGGATCAATATACGAAGAATGCATTATGGATTTATTAGACTAGAGGTGATGATGAAGTTGAACTCACTGACGAAGAATACTCCAATTCTGATAATGATGATGAAGTTGTTGAAATCTTTAGGATCGACACTAATGTATTTGACTTCGAGACACCTACGTACAGGACCTTCAAGGAATTTAATTATCTTTTACAAATCGATCCAAATTTCCTTACTAAAGATATTGATGTATTTAAAACCTAAAATAATATTTGGATGACTGGATATATGAGTGGAATAAAGACATACCATGGGTACATGAAAAACCATGAACAGACAATGGAGTATGGGAGGAACCCACTCCTGTTGAACATTATTGTAAACCATTCTTATTCAAGAATGGACATTCAGAATGGCTAACTTGTAGCTGGAAAGATGATGGATATTGTAACGGTGAAAACTTTCAGGAGCTTAAACAATTAGGAACTACACTCCGTTATCAAGGATTTAGAATGGTATGAGCTTTGGAGTGATGGGCAAACTTAAAGACAAGCTTTTAAAATTAAAGACTTCATGGATAGGAATGATGATGAAGATGTTGATTATAACATAATGAAGGTTGGAGAAAGATGGGAAGGCTATGATAATACCATCCAATGATCATGAAGAAAGGAAAATAATGAGAACATGAAACGATAGAAAAACTTTTTTGTGTAATTATTTGATAACCCTCACCAAGAAACACCGATTTGCAATATAAGAAGATTTGAGATGATCAAGTATTCATTCGGTGAAGACGAAGAGTATGTTGCTATAAAAGAACATGAATACGATGATTTGACCGGCAAAATATAAATTTAAAACTTTAACTATCATAAAATAAACCCTACACGACAACACAATCAGTTTCCTCATAATCAATCCTGTGGGTTTGAATATAACCCTTCGCTACCAACCTAGCTTTATAAGTGTGTACTTTCCCATTCATGTATATCTTCTTCTTGAAGATCCACTAACATCCCACCGTCTTGAGACCGGCTGTAGTGTCAACCAAATTCCAAACTTGGTTGTCATACATAGACTGAATCTCACTTTTCATAGCTTCCTTCCACTTAGCAGCCTCAGGGTTTGCCATCACTTCCTTGTAGTTAGCAGGATTATCCAATTCACTTAGTGTACTATCACTAATCTTGTCCTCTTCATTATCGAAACCATAGTAGAACTAAAGAGGCTTGCTTACTCTACCACTTGTTATGCAAATGGGTAAGGATATATCATCAGGCTTAACATGTGTCACCACCTCATGTTGAGGGTTAGTGTTTACTATAGGTTCTTCATCGGCAGACTTTTGAATTTCTTCAAGGTCTATCTTACTCCCACTGTCCTCTTTAGATATCATTTCTCTCTTAAGGAACACTCCTCTTTGAGATACAAATACCACATTATCCTTGGGTTTGCAAAATAAATATCCAAATGACTCTTCTGGATGACCGACAAAAAGACACTTTTCAGATCTGGCTTCTAGTTTGTCCTAAGCTTCTCGTCTAACGAAAACCTTACAACCCCATATTTTGATGTGCCCAAGAGAAGGATGTTTTCCCTTCCACGTCTCAAAAGGTGTCTACGAAACCTTCTTAGTTGGTACAAGATTTAAGATATGGGCGGTTGTCTCTAATGTGTAACCCAGAAGGTTATTGGAAGTGTTGCTTAACACATAGATTGAACCATGTCTAACAGGGTTCTATTTCTCCTCTCAGCAGCTCCATTTAGTTGTGGTGTTCTAGGGGAGTTAACTGTGAAACTATACCACAGTTTTTAAGATGATCAAAAAATTTGATACTAAGGTATTCTCCTCCCCTATCAGATCGGAGTACCTTTATCTTTCTGCCCAATTGGTTCTCTACCTCGTTTTGATACCTTTTGAATACTTCAGAGGTATCCGACTTATGTTTAATCAGATAAACATATCCATATCTACTGAAATCATCAGTAAACATAACGTAGTAGCGGTTTGCATCTTTTGTGGCAGATCAGAATGGTCCACACATATCTGTGTAGTAAGTCTAATAATCCTTTACCTCTTTCACATGATCCTGTGAATGGTGATTTAGTCATCTTGCCCAATAAGCAAGACTCGCATACATCATCCGATTTGAAGTTGAATGATTCCAACACTCCATCCTTTTGGAGTTGGGCGATGTGTTTCTTGTTTACGTGCCCAAGATGTGAATGCCATAATTTTGATTTATCAAGCTCATTAGATGAACCAACATTTAAAATCACATTGCCATTATGACTAATACATTCAATAGTTTCATATATGCCTTTACAAGGAGAAGCTTTAAACATAAAACGACCATTTGAATAAACTAAAATATCTCTATTCTCATTATCAAATGAAAATTTATAACCGTCCTTAAACAAAGCATGAAATGAAATAATGTTTCTTGACATTTCTGATGAATAACGGCAATTATTTAAATCTATCCTAACTCTAGACTTCAGCATGAGCTCGTACTTTTCAATCCTTGTCATATGCGTGATTTTCCTGTTTCACATGACTAAGTTGAGCTCTCCATGATTCAACCTCCTACTTTCCTTTAGACCCTACAAAACAGTGCAAATGTGAGTACCACACCCTGTATCCAGGATCCACAAATCCAAAGTTTTAGTATTATGAAGTTCGATCATAAACATACCTGAGTGACTACCCTTTTCGACCTTTCTGTCTTTTAGGTCTGATGTGTTTTGAAAGCTTTAAATTTATAAGACTAGTTTTACCGATTATTAATTGAAAACACATGGGTAAAGTATACCCACGTATGTAGTATAATATTTCAGATAAGACCAGGTCGTCCACAGGGATTTGATTAGTGTTCGAGTAATTAGAAATTTTAACAATTATGAATAACTTTTAAGATAGATTCAATAATAAAGAAATATGACTACTCGGATAGTTTCATATAATTCATAAGCAATGGTAGTAATCTCGATTTTTGATTTTAGGACTTTAACTTATAAAAAGGATTTCTCGTCAGAAAACGTTTTCATAAATTAACTGGATTCAACTTAAGACTTATCTTGGTTTAACTTAATCAAATGTGTCACTCAAATAATCAAGTTACTATTATATCAAATCTATTTTGTTTATCAAATAACATAAGTGAATTTCTTCGATCGAATGATAAAGATCATAGACAAATCTTTAAAATCATATAGCTCACAACGGGTCTTTCGACCTATACCATTATGAGTATACAATCAAAGTTGATGAACAATTTTAGCAAGATTAGATATGATAGGATTGTAAAATAAGCTTAAGATTGATGAGATCGAGATGATACCAAATGCTTAATTATTATATTAACATCATCGAGTAGTCATAAGAGGTTTAGCCTCTCATGGCTATGGTGTTCATAATAACAAAGTTTAATATAGAAACAAGAAACATACAAAATCCGAATTGAGAAATGGATTAAACACCACTTTTACAAGTACGAATTCGCATAAAAACCTTATTTAACTAAGTACTACGATGATGATCTTCGTTCTTCGCCAGAATTCATGCTAAACTCCAGGGATTGGTGAAGATTATTGAGAGATGTGTGTGAATTGTGTTGGAATATGTTGTGTGAAATATGAGAGAATTTCTTCTCTATTTATAGGTTGGGCGAGGGCAAAAGTGCGGCGCACTTCCTTGAGAAGTGCGGCGTACTTTGGTTCTTTAATGCGTAGAACTTTAATGCTGAGATGAAGTGCGGCGCACATGATGTAGAAGTGCGTCGTACTTAGGGTATTAACTGTCCTTCATTTACTCGGCCTGAAGTGCGGCGTACTTGGCTAAAGTGCGGCGTACTTGGCTTCATTTTTTATTTAATATTTATTTTCTTCTAAATTTTCTTTCGTAAGGTGTAAAATGCTTGTGTCTTTAGTCTTTTTGAGCTTGAGATGTCTTCAAGTAAACCTGCACATATTTCATGCTTTTAAGTATCGAAAGTTTACGAGAAATGATATAAATAGATAAAATAACACCGCCGAAACATGTATAATTAAGGCGTTATCATGGTCCTTCAGATATTTTGAGCAGCTACGCTTCCAATGCCCCTTTGTGTTGCAGTAGAAGCACACTGCTTCCTTTGGATCGCTTGTAGGTGCAATCTTAGATTCAGCCTTTCTCTTAGACCCACGATCGGACTTTCCTTTTGCGGCATTTCCTTTCTAGTTGGAATGAGAAGTCTTTCTTTTCTTTGTATTATGACCAGCAGTCAACACATGAGCTGCTAAAGTATAGGGCACATCAATTTTCTTGATCCCTTGCTCAGCGGTTTGCAACAAGCTATGTAGCTCCATTATTGAGGTCTCTTTCCCGTTTATTTGATACGAGAGCACAAACTGATTGTAATCAGCTGGCAGATCGGATAGGATTATGTTGATAGAAAGTTCAGCATCGAACACCATGTTTAGAGATTCTAATCTGTCAAAGTACCCTTTCATCTTTAAGACGAAAGCACAAATAGAGGCTCTAGGTTTTGGTTTGCAAACCATGAGGGAATTAACAACATCAAGGCGTTCCTAGCTTGCCTTTGCCTGAAACATTTCTTTGAGCTGTTGGTTCATTTCATAAGCCCAAGTGTTCTCAAAAAACTTTGCTCATAAAAGATGCCATGATGCATGACACTTTGTTTGCATCATTGATGCGGTTGTCGTTAGACTTCAACAATAAGTTTTACAACTCCCTAGGCAGTGCACCTAATCGTTGTAGTGTAGTATAGGCAAGACTTGGGGGTTGTTATCGTTTGATGAGGTGTCATTTTATACACTTTTTCGGGGTCATTTAACCCCCTAAATCGTGCATTTGTGCCCAAAATAGGTACTTAATCGTTCCTTTTCAGGTATTCAGTATTTGGAAGGCATTTGGAGAAAATATACGTGACTTGGGCTCATTTGGAGAAGAAACGGACAAGACTACTGACCTACACCAACATCTCAAGAATTTCTACTCAGAAGCTAGAGACTGCGTCACAGATTACACGTGACGCCGTCACAACC
This sequence comes from Tanacetum coccineum, assembly GCA_026074375.1. Classification (NCBI taxonomy): domain Eukaryota; kingdom Viridiplantae; phylum Streptophyta; class Magnoliopsida; order Asterales; family Asteraceae; genus Tanacetum; species Tanacetum coccineum. Next base: position 23,903 of record BQNB010056304.1, on the reverse strand, counting down.
CATCTCAAGACGGCGTCACAAGATCTCCAGACGACGTCAAAATGTACGACCCAACCCATTATCTAGAATATTTTATTCATGACGGTGTCATGATTAAAACGCGACGCCTTCACAGTGATTTTCCTATATATACAAATCCGTTTTTAGGGTTTTAAGTGTGTAACTTTAGAGTAAAAGAAAGGGACGAACCCTAGTTCGTTTAGCAGCTGTTAGGGATGATTTTAGGGCCTCAAAACCCTATTATACTTCCTTCAATTCATGTTTTAATCAAGTAAGACTATCTTAATCATTCAATATGTCTTGTTGTGTGATTCTTATCTGTTCTTACTTTATCTTTAACATGCTTGGCTAAACCTTCTATTGTGTTTATTTATGATTGTATGAAACCTAAGATGTAGATCTTAGTGGTGTTGCTTCTTGTGATGAATATGCATGTTAGGTCTTAGAAAACCAGTTTTTATCTGTATCGCTGTTGATATGTGGTATGTGCTTAATTACACATACCATTTTCCATTAAAACCGGACTTAAATGACCAAAAACGTACCAAAAATACATTGTATTTGTATGTTTTGCATTTGTATTATGCATGTAACGGATATCCAAGAAAAGGACAAAATCGAAGCCAAAACGACAAAACCGAGCACGAGAACGGAAAGAGCGTGAAAGAAAAGTCAATTCAAAGCCGAAAGTTAAAAAGTCAAAGTAAACCCAAGTCAACCACGACAAAGTCAAAATCATAGGCGGAGCCGATACTGAAGAAATGTTAAATGGGCCAACCCGTACCCATCTAATGGGCCGAGTCAGCCCATTTATACATTACATGAAGACTAAAGTACTTTACCTTTCATTAAAAGAGCCCAAATCCTTTTGACAATGAGTCGGCCCAATACACAACCCAAAACAACCTATTTAACCCCCTTATAAAAAGCCTGTTATCCTCAATCCCTTTTATCCCTACACCGTTAGTCCTTTAAGGACTAACGGTGCAAACATTTATAAAACCTCAAGGACCAAAGATGCAAACTACAAGGACTGTGGTTGTAATTAAACATACCAAGTTGAGGGATTGAAATTGCCAATCCACCAAAACCTTTCCCCTGCAACTTAAACTACTGTATATCATCCCTCACTACCCGCTAAAATGCTCTAAAACACTATTCCCCTTTCTTCTCCCCTTTGTCGACCAACACCTATACACACCTTATCCCACCACACAAACCAACCAAATCCACCTTGGCAATCCTTAGCACCCATATTCGTCAAGGAATGAGGATAAGAAATCAATGGCGATGATCATATAACTTGGGTACTACTCATTTTGGACTGCTTAGATGACTCTTGGA
>BQNB010056304.1:0-18702 GCA_026074375.1 Tanacetum coccineum | reverse complement strand
AAAAGTTTTTAAGGTTTAAAAATCAGATTTAAGGTTTAGGCTAAATATAGTTTGAATCTGTGGTAGTTTAGCTAATTAGAACTGTTAAGATTGTTAGATCTTTATAAGTTGCTTATTGTTGTTGATTTCATGTTTGATTTTGGTTATGCATGCAGTAGAATAGATTTGTTTTAAGTGTGCATTTGTCATTTGAGTTTTAGTAAAAACCTGTCAAAGTTTCTAAGTCATATTTTCACAGTTAAAAATCTAGTTTTCAATCTCAAATTTAGAGTAGTTAAAGTTAGTGTTAGATTTTGATTTTCATTGCATAAGCTCATTAGGATATAAGCTTCATCAGTTTAAGCTTATTTTAATGTTTGGTCAGCTTTTACTGGCTTATTGATAAGCATGCAGTTAGCCCTTTAGTCTTTTAGAAAGAAAAAAATTTGAAAAAACCAAAAAATAGGATTTTAGTGTAATAAGCCTTTTGCATTAGTCATTTTCTAGCTTATTAATGATACTAAGTGTATATTTTTTGCTTATTCTAGTAGCTTAATCTGTTTTGAGTTTTTAAGGTTTAGCTTATTAGTCAAGTAGCTTAAAATTTAGTTTGAAAAGTGCTCTTTAGTCCATTTTGATTGTGTTTTGTCAAAACTGTTATTTTGATTTTCTGAGTTCTAGCATTAGGGATTTGCTTATTTCTAGTTTAGATTAGCTTATTAAGACTGTTTTTAGGATTAGTTGGTTTATTAAGTATTGGTGTTAGCTTATTTGAGCATTTTGAGCTTTTTTTAGCTAAAAAGCCTTTAAGTTTTTATCCAAATCTGTCATTTCCATTTACATTTTTTTAGCTTATTTCTTTTCCAAGTTTCTTAAATCTTGCTTATTTGTGTAACTAGCTTATAGGACACAAGTTACTTTTAGTTTTGAACTTATGATAAGTGCTTATTGGTCCTTAAATTTAAGCTCAAAGTGGGTCAAAAGTGTTTTTTTGTCTGCTGTCTAAGTGGTTTTAGTTGTTATTTAGCTTATTCTGTTTGCTTATTTCTTGTCCCTAGTGCTTATTAGGTTTAGGCGTTTATCTGTTTTCAGCTTCTTTATTTTCTTGTTGCTTACTATGTCCCCAAATAGCCTAACAGTTTAGCTATATTCCTTTGAGTCAAAATAAGCAAAATTGCCACCTTTATTTAGCTTTTTCCCAGCTTATTATTAAGTTTAAGATGAAAGTCTATTTATTAAAAGTGATTAGTATAGCTTATTTCAACTTTTCTAAAAAAAAAAATTCAAAAACAAAAAAATGTTGGGAGTATAAAGAAGTCTCAGTTTCGAACCTGAGACCTCAACCTTAACTCACCAACACTTTAACACACCACACACTACCAACTGCCCTGGGGTCTTTTTCGTTTATAGGTTTTGTATAATTAATATTAATACCTGTTTTAGTAGTTTTGCTTATTAAGTTCATATTGTTTATTTGCAGCTTAATCCGTTTAGCTTATTTCCAGTTTTTATTTTTCTTACATTAGTAATAGATTAAAGTATTTTCTGTAATTTTTCTAGACTTTTATAAATTAGTTTACTATTTTTAATGTTTTATTTAGATTAAATATGTTTTTAATTCATAAAAAATTAAATAAAAGTCAAAAAAATATAATTATTTTTTCTAAAATTATTTTTAATCATTTTGGACTGTTAAAAATTAAATTTGCATTTTTAGGGTTAAAATTTTAGAATTTAGGTTTTTAAGGATCGGGTTTAGGATCCCGTTATCATTTTCGTGTTTTAACCTTAATTGCTTTCGTTTTTAGCTTACTTTTATTTGTTTTTTGCATTTCATTTGTAGAAATAGAATCCAAACCAAAAATTTAATCTTTCAATCACTCGATCACGAACTTAACGTATATTTTTAATTTACGCCTCGTGAGACCACGACCCGAGAAGTTTTTTGATTTTACTTTGGTTAAAAGTAAATCTTCTTAAAAATCTTTTCACTTTCCTCACTCTTACTATTATTTGATACTTTAGTTATATATTATATATATGTATTAAGCAATTATTATATATATATGTATAATTATTCGAAATCACCTTCTATTTCTAGTTTGCATTCCTTAATGACCTTATCGATTTCTACTAGCTGCCCGCTAGCTATCTCAATCTCATAGCTAAACCTTAAATCACTGGGTATCATGCCTAACAGAGGTATGAAGGTAGTGAAAACAAAACTATAGTCAGCACCAGAGTCAAATAAGGTTGTGGCATAATGATTGTTCAAAGTGAACGTACCCGTCATGATGATCAGGTCTTGACTAGCCTCCTCTGCTCCCAACATGAATGCCCTTTCACGTACCTAGTTATCGTTGTTCCTATAGCCCTGACCCCCATTAACAGCCACGACTTGGTTCTTATGGTTTTCCCCTGGCCTCTGAGCCTGATTCAACCTAGGACATGCTGCCTTGTTATGTTCCATACTACCACACTCATAACAGGCCCTAGCAGTTAGGTTTCTCGTATTGATAGGGTTCACATTCCTAGGCACCACTCTACAATCCTTAGCAAAGTGTCCTGGGTGGTTACATTTGAAACAAGCGCAATAATGATTATTTCAACCCTTGTACTAAAATGACTATAAATCGTAAACCAAGATGAATCTGTCATTGAAACTGATATGGGAGACACTTGTAAGGATTATTTAGAGTCTCACATTGGCCTAACTCATATAACCTTGATTTAGACCTTCAGATCATTAAAATACTTTTATATGTCTAAATTTTACCATTTTTAGAGTCGGGTATAAATGGTCAGGTATAATTCCTTAATAAATTTTAGGAAAATTCATGGACACACCTAAAACATGGAATTTTGACTTGGAGCAGTAGCTTGACCAGAAACTTTGGATAACTTGGTCAAATAAATATTTAAAGTGACGGGAAATTTGGGGCAAATTCGTAGAAATTATGCTTTGTGATAAAAGTGTCTTTTGAAATGAATGTGAACACAAGACTTAACAAATTGTAACCTTTGCCCTTTTTGTGTTCTGAATATTTTATTTATAGTCCTTTGACTATTTGACTGTTGTCAATTTATTCAGATTCTGTACCGTGTTGACTGTGGTGATTTTATGAGATATGTAATGATTTGAGGTTTATTGTGATTAATAATCCCTTTTGGAAGGTATTATTGTGTTATGTGTATTCCGGGTGGTTTGACCCGTGAATTTTGAGAAATGCCGAAAAACGAGTCTGACACGTCCGTTAATGTCCAAATTGAGTTTTGAAGGGTTTAAAGTGAAAATATGTCATGTGAATACTCTAGGTTAATGGAAAAGTATTTTTAAAGTGAATAAAAATGCTAATTAACTTTGGGGTAAATTTTACGGTTGAGTTTTACGAGTATTTAAGTGATCCCGACACGAAAAGAAAGGCCCGAGACCCCATGGGATACCATGGCCGGTCAAAAGAAGACTAAGGAGACAAGGTGGCTTAATTTTAGCTAACATTGTCCAAATTGTACATAAGATGCTTTCCTTATCCTCATTTTTACACATACTTCATTTTCAAAATCAAAAAAAATATCCTCTCCCTTCTCTCTTGTGTTCGTCTGCACCTACAACATACACACTCTTATAATTTTTGAAGTTTGATCAAGAAAACATGAAGACATAAATATTTGGGGTTGATTCTAGTGTTTGGTTATTCATTTAAACAACGTTTGGGTTGTCCGGTTCGTGTCGAAATCTACAAATTTAAAGATTTTCTTGTAAGTTTTCAAATTTAAATTTCGTTTGTTCTTTTGGGTTTATTTTGATGCATAGATGATAGTTGTACAAGTTGATAGTTGTGAAAATCGATTTTTGAAAGTGAAATGAATAAAAAAGGGTGGTGTTTGGTTTATGAATAGTAAAAAAGAAAAAGTGGGTTTTTGTAGTTTTGATGTTGTGGTCGTGATGGTTATATAATATATGATGCTAGAATGCTTATTTTTGATAGTAGCTTGTATGACTTATTCGGGTTTATTTTTAAGCTATTTCTTGGCTTATTTGGGCTTATAGGCCACGAATGGATTCCCAAAATCACTAGGAAAGTGATTTTGATTATTTTTGTGTTATGGCGTATGTTGTGGAGTATTTTTTTTTTGCTTATGGTAGTAACCAAAAGTGATACGTAGCTTAATAGCTTATTTTAAAGCTTAATATACGTATTTTGGAGTTTATGGACTCACGACCCAATACATCTATTTGAGCCGCGGCTGAATGGGAGGGCTTAATGTGGTCCGGATTATTTCTACATATAAGTATATACTTATATATATAAATGGACCTTGATTTTGGACTTAAATAGTATTTTAGGCTTATATACGTCCTAATTGACCCTTGTTTGGAAAAACGTGTTGGTAAGCGTTAACAATTGAGATTTTGGAATTTTGTCGAAAAGTGTCAAATTTGTGAAAAATATTGAAAATAAGGTTTGAAACCTTAGAAAATGTTGTATAAACGTACGAGTCATGTTGAAATTTCATAAAAAGTTTATAGTTAGAAAATTTCTTAAAAACATGATTTTTGATTCTAAATAATAAAATAATATTTAATTATTTTATTTTATTTATTTAATAAATTCACTAAATGACGAAAAATATAATTTTTTCTCGAAACTTCTTTAAAGTGTTTATTATGAGTAAACGTTTCATTTCCAACCGTATAATGATTATTTTGAAGTGACTAAGGTGTACCGATTGAACTTGTCGAGATATATTTATAATTAATAATTATAAATATTTATTATATTACTTATCTATTTACGCTAAATAGTATAAGTATGTATTATCGATGAATGAGATTGATATGTTTGTGGAGTTAAGTCTTCAACCATCACACCACTAAATTGTTTTGGGTAATTGTACAACGCGTCTAAACTCTATGCATCAAACGTGAAGATTGTTTTGGAATTAGATGATTAAATTGGTACATTAACTGGACTAGGTCGTGTGCGGGCGTCGTTGCATTTGCTTGTGTGATTGAGATTTAGTTGCTAAAGACTTGCTTGAGGTGAGTTCTCGTAGCCCCACTTTTTACTGTTTTTCCGTTGGGGGGAATGATACTCAAATGTGTTTTGAAATGTTTTGAATTGATATGTGTGAAGTGTGGTTTTTTTTGGGACAAGATATGTACATATGACTGGTATGTGAATATTATGTGTTGTATGATTGTTTGAAGCGGATGGGTACGCCTACCCAGTATATGTGTGATTATTGGAGTAGATGGGTACGCCTACCCAGGTTTGTGTGTGGTCCTGCCCTAAGTTTAGTGCTCCAGCTGGTAGGCCCTTTAGGTGCGTATGTGACATATGGTTATTGATTAGCGGTGATTCTAAGGTTGTTTGCATATATTCACTGTCGTATAGCACTATTGTCCACTATTGAAATATTGGCACAGCTTTTGGGTTTAAGGTCAAACCTACGAGCTCACCAATGACGGTTTTGAGTATCATTTTCAGGTGAAGTGAAAGAAGAGTAGTTTGGTGATTGATAGCAGACTTAGAAGTATCTCGTGTGGAATTTTGTTTGAAGTCTTGCTTGCTTGTTGTTTGATTTTAGTTTCAGATGTTTTGGAAGAAGTTTGGATTATGGTCCCCTGTGTAGGCATTTGAATAATTGTAAGAGATTGTGGATTTTAGTTGCGATTTAGGAGATCACTTGAGTTTGTTCAAGATTGATGGTCTTCATAGCACTTGGAGTTTATGCAATGTAGTTTTCTCTATTTTGTATCTTATGTTATGGTTGATCATTATGTTGCATTCCTGAGTTTTTGCCATTGTCGGGGTGTGACAGATTGGTAATCAGAGCCAAGGTTATAGAGAACTAGGTGGTTTGGCCTAGACTATAACCTAAGATTCGTCATCTAGTTGCATATAAGATCTACGTGCGCGGTGTTCCGCTTCTGTGTGCCTTTGTGTGTTCACGGTTTGGTGCCTTAGTTATGTCAATCATTGAAATGGGTGGGCTCAATATTGGATATGAATGGGAAAGGATGCGAATATAAGTACGATGGCCAACGTAGTTATAAGCGTATCACAACTCACTCACACTTGATAATGTTGTTCACACAAATTGATGTTGACACCGTAGGGTGGAGTTACGTGTATATCTGGTTATATATAGTATGATATTCTATATATATGTGCGAGTCTTCCCACTTACCTAACGTTGTCCATGTTCTCCCTCGTATAGATAATGCCGCCAAGGATGAGGACCCGAAGTGCTGACTGGCCTGCTGCCGAATCACTAGGAGGGGGAACGGGTAAATGGGTTGGTAGAGGTGGAAGGGGTAGAAGACCTAGGCAAGGTAATGATGAGCGTGTTGAGGATTTGAATGGTTAAGGAAATGACTAGGGTTTGGGAGCTAATGGGGGTGTAGAGGGAGTCAATAGGAATGTAGAGGGGGCCAATAGGGGTGCACCTGACTTCTCCACGATCATTGCCCAGCAATTGTAGAACCTCTTACCCGCCATGCTAGCTCAGGTTAGTAACTGAGGAAATGTTGGAAATCAAAATGGTAATGTAGTTATTGAGAACGTTCAGGAGAACGTAGGGAATGTGTTAGTAAATGGCAACCGGGTAGGTTGTTCATATAAGGAGTTCTTAGCTTGTAACCCTAAGGAATATGATGGTAAGGGAGGTGTTGTAGTTCTTACTCGTTAAAATACACTATTGGTTCATTTGTAGGTAAGGCTTTAACTTGGTTGAACTCTCAGATTCGCACGCTAAGCCAGGAAGTTGTTGTTAGTATGTTATGGAATGACTTTAAATTTAAGATGATACAAGAGTTTTGTCCTAGTCATGAGATACAAAAGTTGGAATCTGAGTTGTGGAATCACGCCATGGTCGGGGCTGGCCATGCTGCGTATACTGATAGGTTTCATGAGTTGGCGAGGTTAGTTCCTCATTTGGTAACTCCTAAGAGTAGGATGATTGAGAGGTATTTATATGGCCTTGCTCCATAAATCCGTAGGATGGTGGCAGCAACGGAGCCAAAGACTATACAAAAGGCTGTGCAGATTTCTGGTGCACTGACCGATGAGGCTGTGAGAAATGGATCAATTAAGAAAGTTGAGAAAAGAGGAAATGTAAGGGAAACTAGCAAGGATAAGAATGGTAGGGATGACAATAATAGGACTAGGACTGGGAATGTTTTTGCTACTACTATAAACCTTGTAGGAAGAGAGAATATAGGTATTTGGTCCAAGTGTACCACCTGCAAATTCTACCATGCACCTAGAGGGCCTTGTCGCACATGCTTCAACTATAACCGCCCGGGTCATTTGGCAAAGGATTGTAGAGGTGTGCCGAGGAATGTAAATCATGTCAATGCAAGAAAACTAACTATTATAGCATGTTATAAGTGTAGTAGTACCGACCATGTCAAGTCAGCTTACCCTAGATTGAATAGAGCACAAGAACCGGCAGGAAATCTTCAAAATTAAGTTGCTGCTAATAATAGGGGTCAGGGTTGTGGAAACCAAGGGAACCAAGCCAGGGGTAGGGCATTCATGTTGGGAGCAGAGGAAGCTCGCTAGGATCCGAACATTATGACGGGTACGTTTACTTTGAACGATCATTTTGCCACTACCTTATTTGACTCTGGTGCCGACTATAGTTTTGTTTCTACTACTTTTATATCTCTATTAGGCTTAAAGCCCAACGACTTAGGTTTCAGATATGAGATTGAGATAGCTAGCGGGCAGCTAGTAAAGATTGATAAGGTTATTAAGGGTTGTAAACTAAAAATCGAGGGTCATGTCTTTGACATCGATTTGATACCTTTTGGGCATGGAAGTTTTGATATGATTATAGGTATGGACTGGTTGTCTAATTATAAGGCTAAAATAATTTTCCATGAGAAGGTAGTGAGGATACCACTACCGGATGGTAAGGTGCTTAGAGTAGTAGGAGAGAGACCGGAAGAGAATTGTTGATGAGTGCTAAGGCTAGTAATAAGAAACAAGAATAGATTGTTGTGGTTAGAGATGTTCTTGAGATATTCCCGGATGATCTATCTGGATTACTGCCTATTCGAGAAATTGAGTTTCGGATTGAGTTAATCCCTGGAGCAACGTCGGTAGCAAAGTCTCCCTATCGTTTGGCACCTTCTAAAATGGAGGAGTTTTCTGGACAACTCAAGGAACTCCAAGACAAAGGTTTCATTCGACCAAGTTCGTCACCTTGGGGAGCGCCAATATTGTTTGTTAAGAAAAATGATGGTTCTTTTAGGATGTGCATTGATTATAGAGAATTGAACAAGTTGACTGTTAAGAATCGTTATCCACTTCCTAGAATTGATGATCTATTTGATCAACTGCAAGGGTCACAGTTTTTCTCAAATATAGCTCTTAGGTCTGGATACCATCAGTTGAGAGTGCACAAGGATGACATACCAAAGACTGTGTTTAGAACTCGTTATGGACATTTCGAGTTCACTATAATGCCCTTTGGTCTGACTAATGCACCAGCAATATTTATGGATTTGATGAATAGAATTTGTAGGATGTATCTTGATAAGTTTGTGATAGTGTTTATAGACGATATCTTAATCTACTCTAAGACTCAAGAGGAGCATGTAGAACATTTAAGGTTAGTCTTGGAACTGCTAAAAAAGGAGAAACTATATGCTAAGTTTTCTAAGTGTTAATTCTGGCTAAGAGAAGTGTAGTTTCTTGGGCATGTGATAAATGGTAATGGAATTCATGTGGACCCTAGTAAGATTAAATCTGTTAAGAATTGGAAAGCCCCTAGAACTCCGACTGAGGTTCAGTCGTTCTTAAGATTGGCTGGGTATTACCGTAGGTTCATTGAGAACTTCTCTAAGATAGCTAAGTCTCTTATTATCTTGACTCAGATGAGTAAGACTTTCCATTGGGGTGAGGAACAAGAATTGGCATTTCAGACCTTGAAGGATAAGTTGTGTTAATGCCGGCCTTTTTGGTTTTTTCTTTTAGCCCTCTCCCCGAATAGACCAGCAAGAAGACTTTGTGGTATATTGTGATGCGTCCGGGGAGGATAGGAATAGGCTTTGTGTTAATGCACAAGGAGTAAAGTGCTAGGGCCTTGCGTTATAGGCAGTTGAAAAATTCATTGAGCAGAAAATTTATTACACCAGATGAATTTACGGTTGGGTGCGGTTATTTGTGTTTACACTTAAGATCTGGAGACATTATTCTGTATGGGACAAAGTGTGTCATTATACATACCATAAGATGTTCATTCAGCATATCTGTTAGTCAGAAAAAGAGGTTGAATATGTGACAACGTCGCTGGATAGAGATTTTAGTGATTATGACTGTGAAATTCGCATACCATCCCTGGGTATAGGCGGATGTGGTGGCTAGAACGCCTAAGTAGGAAGGAAAGAGTAAAGCCTAAGAGAGTTAGAGCTATGAATATGATCCTTCAGTCGAGTATCAAAGATAGGATACTGGCGGCTCAGAAGAAGGTTGTGGATAAGTTTGCAGTATTGCAGAAAGGTTTAGATGAGATGATAAAACAAAGAAGTGATGGAACTTTTTACTACTTGGATCAAATATGGGTACCTTTAAAGGGTGAGGTGAGAACCCTGATAATGGATGAAGCCCATAAGTTAAAGTACTTTGTACACCCAGGAGCTGATATAGAGGTTATGAATTAAAAGATAGGTATTGGTGGCCTGGAATGAAAAAGGATATAGCTGAGTATGTTAGTAAGTGTTTAACTTCTTTGAAGGTTAAGGCTGAGCATCAAAGGCCATCTGGCTTGCTCTAGCAACCTGAGATTCTCGTATGGAAATGGGAAGGGATAGCTATGGATTTTGTAACTAAGTTGCCTAAGACTAGTAGTGGGCATGATGACACAATTCTGGTCATTGTGAGTTTCAGATTGACTAAGTCTGCTCATTTTTACATAAGCCCGTGAGGATTTATAAGATTTGGGAAAGGTTGGCTAGATTGTATTTGAATGGATAGTTGCTTAGTACATGGTTTGATGTGCCGATATTGATTATATCGGATCATGTAGCCGTTTAACATAGGGTTTTGGCAGTTCACATGCAAGAGGCATTTAGGACTCGTTTAGATATGAGTACGGCTTATCACCCTCAGACTGATAGTCAGAGTGAGCGTACTATTCAGACTTTAGAAGACATGCTTAGAGCGTGTGTCTTGGACTTTGAAGGAAGTTGAGATGTTCATCTTCTGTTGGTTGAGTTTTCATATAACAATAGTTATCATTCTAGTGTGAGATGTGCTCCGTTTGAGGCATTGTATGGTAGAAAGGTGGTCTTTATCTCGAATGGCTGTTTTATATGCGGCTGAGTTAGAGAAGGTCTGTTGATAGGACTCTGTAGCTGAGTGCAAGAGAATACATGAGAAGTTTCTCACAGTTTAAGATAGACCTTAAGGCTGGGTGTGTCATTAGATAAGTTTTGTATAGGAGGAGGAAGCCTCTAGAGTTTAGTGTAGGTGACTATGTCTTGCTCAAAGTGTCACCTTGGAAAGGTGTGGTACGCTTTAGGAAGAAGGGAAAGTTAGCACCTAGGTTTGTTGGGCCGTTTGAGATTATTAAGAAAGTAGGCCCTGTGGCCTATCGATTAGATTTGCCTGAGGAATGGTGTTCATGACACGTTTCACATGTTGAACCTTAAGAAGTGTTTGGCTGATCCAACACTGCAAGTGCCTTTTTATGAGATTCGAGTTGATGCTAAGTTGAATTTTATGGAAGAGCCTGTGGAAATTTTGGAAAGATAGTTTAAGAAGTTGAAGCGTAGTAGGATTGCCATCGTCAAGGTTCGATGGAATTCAAAACGTGGCCCTGAATTCACGTGGGAACGTGAAGATCAGATGAAGTTGAAGTACCCACATTTGTTTTTGTGATGTTAGTAGTTGAATTTCGGGGACGAAATTCTTTTAAGGGGGTAGAATGTAACCTTTGCCCTTTTTGTGTTTTGAATATTTCATTTATAGTCCTTTGACTATTTGACTTTTTTCAGTTTATTCGGATTTGTGTACCGTGTTGACGGTGGTGATTTTATGAGATATGTGATGAATTATGATTTATTGTGATTAATAATCCCTTTTGGAAGGTATTATTGTGTTATGTGTATTCCGGATGGTTTGACCCGTGAATTTTGAGAAATGCCGAAAAACGAGTCTGACACGTCCGTTAATGTCCAAATGAGTTTTGAAGGTTTGTTTAAATGTGAAAAATATGTGTGTAAATACTCTAGTTTAATAGAAAAGTATTTTTAAAGTGAATAAAAATGCTAATTAACTTTGGGGTAAATTTTACGGTTAAGTTTTATGAGTATTTAAGTGATCCCGACACGAAAAGAAAGGCCCGAGACCCCATGGGATACCATGGCCGGTCAAAGAAGGCTAGGGAGACAAGGTGGCTTAATTTTAGCTAACCTTGTCCAAATTGTACATAAGATGCTTTCCTTATCCTCATTTTTACACATAGTTCATTTTCAAAATCAAAAAAAATATCCTATCCCTTCTCTCTTGTGTTCGTCGGCACCTACAACACACACACTCTTATAATTTTTGAAGTTTGATCAAGAAAACATGAAGACATAAATATTCGGGGTTGATTCTAGTGTTTGATTATTCATTTAAACAACGTTTGGGTTGTTCGGTTCGTGTCGAAATCTACAAATTTGAAGATTTTCTTGTAAGTTTTCAAATTTAAATTTCGTTTGTCCTTTTGGGTTTATTTTGATGCATAGATGTTAGTTGTACAAGTTGATCGTCGTGAAAATTGATTTTTAGAAGCGAAATGAAAGAAAAATGAGGTGTTTGATTCGTGTAAAAAGAAAAGGAAAAAGAGGATTTTTGTAGTTTTGATGTCGTCATCGTGATGGTTGAATAATATATGATGCTAGAATGCTTATTTTTGATAGTAGCTTGTATGGCTTATTTGGGCTTATAGGCCACGAATGGATTCCCAAAATCACTAAGAAAGTGATTTTGATTATTTTTGTGTTATGGCGTATGTTGTGGACTATTTTTGAGGCTTATTGTAGTAACCAAAAGTGATACGTAACTAATAGCTTATTTTAAAGCTTAATATATGTATTTTGGAGTTTATGGACTCACGACCCAATAAATCTATTTGAACCGCAGCTTAATGGGAGGGCTTATTGTGGTTCGGATTATTTCTACATATAAGTATATACTTATATATGTAAATGTACCTTGGTTTTGGACTTAAATAGTATTTTGGACTTATATATGTTCTAATGGACCATTGTTGGGCCTTAAGGCCCAATAAGCGATATGTAGTAGTTATGAGAATTTTGATGGACTTTTGAAAATGGAAACGTATTTACGAAGTGATATTAAACGATATTTTAGGAAAAACGTGTTGGTAAGCGTTAACGATTGAGATTTTGGAATTTTGTCGAAAAGTGTCGAATTTGTGAAAAATATTGAAAATAAGGTTTGAAACCTTGGAAAAACGTTGTATAAACCTACGAGTCATGTCGAAATTTCGTAAAAAGTTTATACTTAGAAATTTTTTAAAAAACATGATTTTTGATTTTAAATAATAAAATAATATTTAATTATTTTATTTTATTTATTTAATAAATTCACTAAAAGACGAAAAATATAATTTTTCTTGAAACTTCTCTAAAGTGTTAACAGTTCTCTCTAACAGTTATAAAAATACAGACTAAATTTTCTTTTTCAATAAACCTTTATAATGGATTATTTGAAGTGACAAGGTGTACCTGCGCAACTGGACATGTCGAGATAAATGATTTATCAATATACACTAATTATAAAAATTTTATATAATTATTTACTTTCTATGTACTCTGATATAGATAAAAGCGGTAAATGTATTATCGGAGAATGAGATTGATATGATTGTAGAGTTAAGTCATCAACCATCACACCACTAAACAGAGTTCTATTTGGGTAATTGTACATCGCGTCTAAACTCTATGCATTCAACGTGGAATATTACTATTAGAATTGTGATATTAAATTGGGATTATCATTAGACTGGACTCAGGTCGAGTGCGGGCGTTACTATGCCATTTTGCTTTGTGAATTGAGATTTGGTTGCCAAAGACTTTCTTGAGGTGAGTTCTCGTACCCCCCTCTTTTTTCTCGAAACTTTGTCTACACTTCTTTTTAATATCCATTACCAGGGAGGGAAAAATGATACTCAACTGGTTTGAGAAATTGATTTTCCTGAAATCTGTCAGTTAGCCGAAGTGGTCGGTTTTTCTTTTCTGGACAAAGATATGATGCTTAACGTGAACAAACGTCTATGCTGAATATTATGTGCATTTATGACATTGTTTGAAGTCCGGATGTGTACGCCTACCTAGTTATTTTGTGTGATTATTTGGAGTAGATGGTACGCCTACCCAAGTTTAGAGAGTGGTCTTTCCTAGAGTTTAGATGCTCAGTTGGTATACCCTTTAGGTGTGACATATGGTAAATTGATAGACGGTGAAGGCTAAGGTTGTTGCATATATTCCCTGTCGTAAATAAAATAGCACTAGTTATCCACTGTTGAAAATATTGGCTACATTGTGCTATACTTGCTTTAAGGTCAAAACCTCACGAGCTCACCAACATTATTGTAGAAGATTACGAGTATCATTATCAGGTGAGAAATTGAAAGAAGAGTAATTTGTTGTTTGATGCAGCTAGACTTAGAAGTATCCCTGTTGTGGATTATTCGTTTTGAAGTCTTAGCTTGCTTGTTGTTTAGAATTTAGTTTTGTCGAATGTATTTCGAATAAGTTTGGATTATGTCCCCTTTGTGTCGACATTTGGAAGAATTGTAAGACGATTGTAGACTTTAAGTTAGTTCGCGAATTATTGCGGACATCACTCTCATGAGTTTGTGTTCCACCACGCGTGGTCTGATAAGGTCCTTCATAGGCACTATCTAGTGGAAGTTTATTGCAATGTCTAAATTTTCTCTCTGTTCTGTAATCAGACTTAGTCTTACTTAATGTATTAGATCATGCTAGGTTGGCATGATGTCCACTGAGTTACTCATAGTTTTGATTTTAGCAAGGTTATAAGCATACAAGTGTTCTTAGATATAAAATATAAGGTGTATCAAGGTGATTTGGAAGCTTGAGTATTAATAAAATAAGGGTTTGTTCAAGCAAGAATTAGGGTTTTCAAGATATAATTAGGGTTTCTTGATAAGTATTTAGAGTTAAATACTTGGGTTTGATTTGTGTATCATCGTCATCCATTCTTCTAAGGTCTAACATAAACCCTAATCTTTTCAATTTATTCATTTTTATATTTTATATAAATGTTATATTGTTAATCACCATCTAGGATTTATTTTATAAATTTATAAAATAAAAGATAAAACAAAACAACTATGTATCTAATTTAAATATATGATTATCTATGATGAAATTATATTTAAAATGCAAGAACATACTTTATATAAGTGTTGGTTAATTTATAGATTTAGTTTATAAATTAAATGTTGAAAGTTTATTTATAAAATTATACACAAATAATTATAAGGACATTGTATTTGGACAAGAATGAAGGACATAAACTTGAGGACCCAAAATATATAAGACAAGTGGTATTAATTAATTTAGAGGACTTGTACAAATTTAATCAAGTAATGATTTATAAAACTAGATTATAAACTATACATATACATACGAACTGTTTTAATTATTTTGTTAACATATGAATTTTTATAAATTATAAACCCTACTGTTTTAAATAGTACATTTTATGAGGATTTCAAGCATATAAGGAACTCGAAAAACGAATCTATAACGAAGAAGTTATGAATTTTACGAGATTACGATAATTAAACATATAAAAGTGTTTTTATAAAAATAGTTTTATAAAAACTGGTACTGTTTCGAATTTGATAAAAATATATAAATATTTTATTATGATAGATCACCTCAATAGGAAACCGTGCATATAAAGAACTCTAAAAACAGAATTAAAATGAAGGAGTTATGAGTTTTGCAAGATTTAAAGTTATAAAAATGGTTTTATAAACTGTTTTGAATTTCCTGTTTCGACACAGATTTTTATAAAATTTGTGCGTCTTTTATTTGAATAGTTTATCTCGTCACGGTCTCATACATATAAAGAACAAGCAAAACGGAGTTAAAACGATCAAGTTACGAGTTTTTAAAGATTTCGGATAAATAGAAATTACAAAAACTAATTAATTTTTATAAACAATTTCTAAATTTTTATAAAACTACGATAAAGCTGTTAACATTTTAAAATATGATTTACGAGTGTTTTTGGATCCGTTTGGGCTATAATAGCATTAAGTAATAATGTAGTAGTACTTATATAATATTTATATACATTTTTAACTTTATAAATATTATTTTATAAAGCAATTAAACTATTTATATAATATCATTATATAAACCTTAAAAATACTAAAACAAGTATTATTAAAAAATAATCAATTGTTGGGCAACGATAATATTTTCTTTACGGATACCAATACTTAAACATTTATTTAACAAGTACGATTTAAATATGGTTTCGACATTTATAAATTAAACAAAAACTAATAGGTGGTAATATAACTCTATAAAATTATATTTTGTATTTATATTAAATACATTATACTTATACGACCTATAATTAATTAGGTTGCATTCCGGATCGTTTGTGACGACTACTCTGTTGATTTTCCGATAATCACTACTTTCACTAGAGATGAGTTTATAGCCCCTCTTTCACTTGTTTTACATTAATTTACAAATCTTGGGGGATAATACATGCTCGTTACAACTTGTTTACATATTCATTTATAGTCTATTTTACATACTCTTTACAAAGTCGTTTACATACTCACATACATGCTCGCTTTACTTATAGACACAAGTACTTTAAACCTTTACAAATACATTGCTTGCTTTTACATGGATACTATTAATTTAAACTTTTATGTATTGCCTAAGTAACCGTTAACCCAGTATATCTTTGGGAAGAGGCACCCAGTAGGTCTTTGGGAAGAGGCACCCAATATGTCTTTGGGAAGAGGCACCCAGTATGTCTTTGTAAAGAGGCACCCAGTAACTCTTAGTGTGCCTTGAATAAAGTGGCATACTCTACAAGTCTGAGTCTCAGTTTCATGAACTTAAAGTAATCGTAATCACTCCTTATGTTGCATACTTGAAACATTTTGTGATATTGTGCACATTATAATTATCATACTCTTTGAAACATTACGGCCCAACTTCTATACTTACATTTTCGTGGCTACTATTATGATTGAAAGGGTCATACACACTTTACAAATCTTTGAATAATCATTTATACTTACAAAAACCTATGAACTTACCAACTTTATGTTGACTCTTTTAAGCATGTTTTTCTCAGGTGAAATAGATGCTTGGCTTACTTGATGTGCATTAGGGTCCAAACTTTAAAAGATTACATTTCAAACGGCACATTTGGAGTCACAAACTTCTACAAGATTACTTAGTCAAAACGACACATTAAAGGTCGACTATACTCCAATCAATGTATTTACTGTACAGCAATTTAATCTAATAACCTCCCAAAGAGCATAATCAGTGTGAGTAAGATATTGCTCCATTCTCATGCTCCATAGATCATAGTCTCCTGTTTTGAGTATAGGAAGTTTTAGTGCAGACACTGTTTGGGTAGTTTCTGACTGTGATTCCATCTTCTCTTTGATTATGAGATCTTGTGTAGATATAGTGTTCTTCTTATTCAGAGTTTCTCAACAAGCTCTGATACCACTTGTTGATCCCTTCTTGACAGATCTTACTTAGCTTGTTAAAGCTTAGTTATATTGGATAGATCCAAGACAACTATAGTAGAAACTAAGATTGAGAATATCACAAACTATGCGGAATCTAGTTTGCAATACTAAAAAGAACAATGAAACAGTAAAACAAGATCTTTACTAAACTTTCAATATATTGAATACTATTTTGAATTACAAAATAGCTATGAATACTAACTATGATTGCTATGCAAACTATGAATACTAATATGAAAAACTGATATCTAGATCTATGCCTTAGAGTTCCTTTTATACACCAAGGAAACCCTAATGGGCTTACAAAACGCGTCAAGTGATCATGCATATCTATTCCTAATATAACTCATGCATATCACTTTAGCAGTACTAACTATATAACAAACAGTACTAACTAACAGTACTAATAAACTGGCAGTACTAACAATTTGTACTGGCAGTACTAACTAAGCTTGACAGTACTAAGTCTTCTCATGGCAGTACTAAGTTGAACCAGCAGTACAAAGTTGTAGAAGCCCTTAATTCCCAATAATCCTCCCCTAAACTTGTGATTGTCATTCAAATCTACAAGTTTCTCTAAATTAAACCATCTGCACTGAGAGGATGCTTCCAAACACTTTACTGTCTTGGTTTGTTTTCTAGTATAAAGATTTTCCTTAAAAGCTCATCTGCCATCATTGAATATTCATCCACTTGCAGCTTGTTACTCAGCATCAAAGTCATAAGTGCTCTTGTCAATGGATAATCTTTCTCAACCAACATGAAAATATCATGCCCTCTCTCTGTAGACACATGATGAACAACACATGTATCATATAACTTCCATTTCAAAGGATCATGCATATACCTTTGAAGCTTCAATAGAGTATCATCATTATCTAGTTCAAACAACCTCTTCAGCTCTACCCAAAGTTCTCTTTCTTTATCTTCAGTAGGTTCTGTTGAGTTGAATCATTCATGAACTAGACTCCATAGTTTGACTAGATCATCCCTGTCAAAATTCTTTAGCATATCTTCAAAGATCTGATATACCTCTGTGTGATTACCTACTCTAATGATCTTCCAATACTTTCTTGAGTCTTTAGTGTAAACTTCCCAGTCAATGATTGGGTGTTTGGTTTGTAGGGCTTCAACATTCATCCCTTCTTATGGAACTATGATCATTAGTTGTTGTAGTTGTTCTTGAGACAGTTCATCTTTTAATTCTTCAGCTGGTTTTGAGCTTTCTCCTATCTTTTGTCTCTTTGAACTTTCTTGATTAAGTTCTTGTTCAACATCTATCTTTGAGCTTCCAGCTACAACTTTAGGAACTGTATCATCACTCTCCATTGGAGTAAAAGTATTTACCCTCTTCATTATGGTCTCAAATAACTCCTTGACTTCATCAAAGGAAAGTTTCTTCAATTGTTGTAGAGTGTGACTTCCTATATGCTTGATATAATTACACATGTAAGTCCTTTGTTGAGCTTGAGTCATGGGCTTGTTCAGCTCTTTGTTGGGAAAATTTTCTCTTTCTTTCATTTAAAAGCTCTACAAGTAATCTTGCCTTGTCAGCTTCAGAGTATCTTTCTCATTCTTGTGCTTGTAACCTGTTTGCTAACTGTAGGTTCCCGAATTCACACAAACATGTATAGATCTAGAGAGAGAAAGTTAGAGAGAGAGTTGTTGAGAGAGAAACTAATAAAAACACACTAAAGAGTGTGTGTAAAATGAATAGATGCTTACCTCTTCCAAAGTTGGAAGAGGTATTTATAGTTCTTACAATACACCGGGTATTAGTACCCGGTTCAATACCGAAAGTCATACGTTTACCTATTAAACTACGAGCTATATTGAACAGTAAAATACATGGGATGACCGAGTCTTTTTCTAATATCTAACAATCTCCCCCTAAGGGAGGTCACCCCTAAAAATACTAAATTTAAGATC
>BQNB010056303.1:15329-38720 GCA_026074375.1 Tanacetum coccineum | reverse complement strand
CAAACATAACATGAAATTGATCAAAACCATAATCAAACATAAACAATCCTCATATTATAACATCATCCAAACAAGTGTATAAAGAACTAATCCATAATTATTTTAACAAAAACCAAAGTTTTAACAATCATATCATTCATAAACATTCTAAAAATTAAACGAGTTTACCTAAGTATGATTACAATGACTAAAGATAAAGGTTTGGAGCAACCTTCAAGCCTCCAATCGACTACAAGAGATCTACCAACCGGAAAATGATGCCAAACACTATCTTCAAGTGATCTTGCACTACTTCTGGAAATGGCAGAGGTGTTTGAGGTCTTTTGGGAGAGATAATGGTGGTGAAATTTGTCCTTGTGGGTGAAGGGTGGAAAATCATTATGAAAACTAAGGTATAGCACTCCTATTTATACTTGAAAGTACCCTTGGCCACCAAGCATAAAACTTGGGCACAAAGTGTCATAAAGCAGCTGGTAAATGAGTTATTATGGAGACTTGATCGGACTTGGGAAGTTAGAGCACTTAAATAGGTGTATTAATGAAACTTGGAGAAGTCAGTGAACCCCCAGCCGGGCGGCTAGAAATTGAGCCGGAAGACTCGTTTGCATCATCCAGCCTGGGCGGCTGGATTTCCAGCCTTGTGGCTGGCCACACGACCCAACATACAAATTGCTCTATTTTGCGTTTAAGCTCCCTGTTTTAGTTGTGCTTGGTCGTGGGTCATTATACTTGAATATAACTTCATTTAAGCTCTATTTTAGGCCTTGGAAGCTTGTATGTTTGACTCTTTTGCTCCCAAAAAGCTTCTCGATCTTGATCTTTATGAGGGATTCTTCGCACTTGTATAAAACTTAATTTCTTTGTTATTTCTTCATTCTTTTCTTGCTCTTCCTGTACTTGGCTACAAATAGACTTGCAAATACACTTTGATACAATTAAGTAACAAAATCATATATAAATAGCCAAATAACTTATACAAAAGTACGGATAACGCGACTAAAAACATACTCAATCTGAGCGTTATCAATTACGGATGCCTTTAGTGCAGAGAAGAGAAAAGACCAGGGTTTGAGATCGTAGAGATTTGACGGGTGGCATAAAGGTGGCAACTCATGGTGGCCGATTAGGTTTTGATAAAGGAAATGAAAAAGTTTGACGGTGTGGTATAGAAGTAGCGCTTGATGACCGATTAGATCTCAAGATCATACCTGCTCATGATACCATGTTAGACAATGAAAACCCCGTAGGTGTAACTTTATTATTACCCACTATTTATAGATTACAAAGACATGATAAGCTTAACCCTAATCGACCCTAAGCCCATAGACCGGGCTTGGGCCAACTAACAATGATGCAAAATCAAAAGAATATTAGAATTAGTATGTACCTCCTGTTATGGTTCCGAAAATTTGTTTTTCTTTAGGAAAACTATGTAGAAGTTTCTTAGAGTATGAGTTGTCGTCTTTAAGTCTGATGGATGTTGTTGCCAATGTTGTTATCATTTCACCTGCAAGATCAGCCCCTGATGTGATTATATGTGTGGGGTGATTATAGTTCATGCCTCCTAATTTTTCCCAACGGTTATGGTCATTTGGTATTGCTAAACCTTTTTGAGACCCTCTGTCACACCCCCAAAATATCACAGTGAAAGATAATGGGGGTATGATGTTCATATCACAAATTCACAAGTCATAAAGAATGACCTCCACATGAGTCATTTTAAAATACATCGTTTGATTCATTTAAATAAATAAGGTTTTCCAAGAAGACAATTCTGAAAGTTTCACATCAAAATAAAAGATAAGTTTTGATACAATCAAACGATAAAAGTTTATGCAAGAAATCTCCAATGTGACGCAACCGCAACGTAACTCTAACATCAGACTTCAAAGTGCTAATCGAGATCATGCAAGTTATGGACCTGAGAAATACACGCTAATACGTCAACATAAAGTTGGTGAGATTATAGGTTTAAGTAATTAAAAGTAATGTGGACCACTGTAACACCCCCAAATCTGGGTAGCTGCGGAATGTTGAATATCCGAGGGCGTTACTTCATAGATCAATAGCACAAGATATGAGAACGACCACTAAATGTGTCATTTTAAAAAGATACATTGGATTAACAAAATACTCGTTCATTACATAAGCTCATGGCTTCAAATTGTTCGACAGTATAATTAAAGATTTTGGTTTATAATAAATGTTCCTAAAATGTAATACGACCCAAATCTTTAATATTGACTCTTCAATTAGTGACTTCCAATGTATCATTGCACCCCGTGCCTTATTGATCTGAGAAGAACATGCTTAAAACGTTAACATAAAGTTGGTGAATTCATAGGTTTATGTAAATCAATAGTAGGACCGCAAGATTTCCAAGTGAATGATTAAGTAACAAATGCAAATATCATAAAAAGTAATTACGTTTTCCTAAGCTCATGACACTGAAGCTCTACATGTATGAATGTAATAAATTGCCAATATTTGCCCGTGAATGATGTTCTAACTAGCAACATCCTAAATCTGACATGGTATACGTTTGTTGTCCGGCAACCCGGTACAGTGAGCGCTACTCACCCAAACGGGATGTCAATCCCAAATAGATCTATTTATAACATTCGCGCTCGCAATCTAGCAATTGACAGTTCATGATAAAAGGGCTCAGTGGGTTATCGCTACTTAGGCAAACCCGTAATCATAGTATAAATTGTACACTTGCGTCCAATTTGTAAAACAAAGCATGTTCTCACCCCAAAGATGTAAATCATTTAAATAATTGTAAAAACATTGGGAATATGAACAATCACCTTAGTAAAATAGTACTCTAAAAATGATAAATCATTCCAAGAATGGCAATGATCACACGTCAAATACCTAAGTAAATACGGCCAGTCTTAGTCTACAAGTTTAGGCTAAAGACTTAATGTATAAACTATAATAGATTGCTAGTTTATATATACTGTTATCACTTGTGTGGTGGTGCACATGTTTATTGTATTTGTATTTACTTGATGGCTCTTGGGAAAGTATACGATTACACACGTTCAAATATATGTATAAACGTTATTAATAAATATTCATATTTATTAAGTCGTGGTTTAACTCGTATAATATCCGGTAAATATATAACTCGTCCGGTATGTTAAGTGGTTATTAAAATCACCTTTGTTCATGAAATACCCTTAAGTTTTCTATATTACAAAAACAGTCCCTATGTTTATGAAAATATAACATTTACACTTTAAACCCCTAGGTTTCCATAATTATACCTTTAGTCCTTTAGCTTTACAACAATTTTCACTTTAAGTCCTTATATGTTTCAAAACAGCCCCTTTAAGTTTTAGAAGTGTCAAAACAACCCTTAAAACTTTATAAATCCAGTTTTAACCCTTAGGTTTTCAATTTGACACTTTTAGTCCCCTAATTTGTAAAAATTGCATTTTAAGCCCAATTAAGTTTTGAAAAGTGGAAATTTGTTTTCTCAAGGGTCCAATAAGCAAAACAAACTGTCTTGGCTTATCAATAAGCCCGGATGAGCTTATTTGGGCTTATTGGGCTTTTTGGCCCAAAACCATTTTGAAATAAGCTCTTAAGGATCCAAAAGGGTTTTAAAGGGACAAAAGCTTTTATTAATCTTAAATAAGCCATTTAAACTGTTTGGCTTATAAATAAGCCCAGATGAGCTTATTTTTGCGTCAATTGGGCCTTTGGTCCATTAACCAAACCCGGTATGCTTATTAAGGTCCAAATTAGCTTTGTAACTAGATTTTCAAGTGGATTATGATACGTTTAAGTTACTTAAGCCTATTTAAGCTGTTTTGGATTATTGGCTTATTCCATAAGCTATAAGCCTTGGTAGTGGGCCTATTGGGTCCATTAAGGACCCGATAAGGGTTTAAAAGGTGTGGGGTTAACATACTTAGGTCCATTAACTCTCCTAGACTCTTAATATGCCTATAAGCTGAGCAAGTTAGCCAATAAGCTGAATAAGCTTATACGTAGCTATTGGGCCTGAGATTAGGCCTTGCTAGGGCTCGATAGAGTCTTGCTTAGCCACGAAAATACCAATAGGCTCTTAAGCTTTAAACCAAACCTTGTTAGAATTACATGCATCTCATTTGTGGATCTTAGGCTTAACAGTGGCCTTATTTGCTCACTGTGGTGCATGTGGTTTGCTTATGCATTCTTTACATGCGTATAAGTGAAACTCATTAAGTCATAGCTTGTTAATAAGCCATATTTTTATATGTTTTAACATATTTATCACCACATAAGTCATATACAAGAATTTATATATACGTGACTATGCATGGGTTCACGTTAAGCTCACTAGTGTTTCTAGGGTTTGTTAATCTCTTGTTAAGCACTCGTTAAGCATTAATTTCTCGTGTCTTGTCTCATGCAATCATTCTATTAGCTCATATACTCTTTCCCAAGTTAAGCCATCATGTTTTTATGGAAGTTTTACGTATAGGTTTCGAGTATTTCGTGTATATGTGATAGTTTTCATATTGATTTCCATTCCCAAAATTTGAATGTAAAGATTAAGCCTCAGCTCGATATTAAACCATGTTTTACACGTTCTAATAGGTCTTAGCACCACACAAGAGGTTTACATATAAGTATACATGCGTGAAATATGCATGGTTGCACTATGCACTAACATGCTCATGTTGGTTTGTTAAATATAAACTAACATGACCAACGACTAGAATCAAAGAATGCAAAGCATGACATGAGCACGTTTATTTAATACGCGACTTACAAAGGTCCTAACATCTTAAATGTGTCATCTAGCATGTAGAATGACAACCCGATGTGTTATACCCAATTGTATGTCAACCCTAAGCTCCAAGCTTATCAAATAACTAACCTTAGCTCATAAACCTTCTTATGACTTGTTATAGAAGCCCTAGCGTGGTTTATGAGTTCGAGTGAGATAAATGAAGGCGTTTATTTGCGGTTTGTGACCTGAGACAAGAGAGAATAAGTATGGTTTACTTGATTGAGTGTGTGTGAGTTGTAAGAGTGTCAAATGGTAAATGTGTGTGAGTATTTATAGGCAAGAATACTAGTTACATCTCCTAGTTCCTTAAACAAACCAAACCGAGCCCTAAGCTAGTAGTTTTGGGGTTTCTAGTTAATCACACATGGTTTTATTAAAACAACCTAGTACCATTCTTAATTACAAAGTTTTGGTATAAGATTTACCAAGATTATGGAAATCTTATGGATTTTATGTGTTATTGTTGGCTAGCCACGAGTATCAAGGCACAAGAGGGAGTAAAATGGTTATTAACCATTGGGTAATAGGCTAACTAGGAACATATTGTACATGTTTTAATTAAACATGGGTTGTACAAGTACTTAGGGATCATTAGGAGATTTTCTAGTTGCTTTAGTCCCCTCATTCGGCCAACATAGGCTTTTAACACAAGAATTGATTAAATTTTGTGTTTAAGGTTTAAAAGTGGGTATTGGTTTGAGTCTAGGTAAGTCTAGGTATTTCCGGGGTGTGTCTAAATGTATTTTATTGCGAAACGTAAGCCTTTTACGTGACCAATAAAAATAAAATATGCAAAGTTAATAATTATCTTCTTAATAATTATATAACACTTGTTTGACGTAAACCTTAATTTATTTGGTGACCGTTTACGTTAAATGATTTATTTCTAGTCTACGCGATTTAGCTTAAAAGTTAAATTAAAAGTAAACGCGTATCGGACTAAAATAAATAGTGACAAATAATAGGAGTCGTAAAATGACCTGAAATTGAGAAATGTTACAGTCTCCACCCGTTAAAAGAGCTTTGTCCTCAAAGCTTAAGACCTTGTAGTGGATGACGAAGCTCGGTTTGTGAAAAGCTGTGGGTATTTCTGTTTGAACGAATCTTCACGTTCCCAGGTGAACTCAGGACCTCTCCTAGAGTTCCAGCGAACCTTAACCAGCAAACCTTTAACCAATAGGTATCTTGACTTTCAGATTCAATTGTTTGATCTCCCATTCCATGATGTAGACTGGCTCTTCAACATAATAGAGCTTATCGTCTACGTGATTCTTCGGACGCGCATGGACTAATGTTCGTCAGCGTAACATTTATTTAGATTAGACACATGGAAAGTATGGTGAACTCTGCTCAACTTTTGAGGAAGTTCTAGCCTGTAGGAAACTTTTCTTTAACTTTTGGCTAACAACTTTGAAAGGTTCGGACATTATCTCGGGTTCAACTTACCCCGACTTACCGTATCGTACAACCTTTTCCAAGGTGAGACCTTGTAGCATAACCTTATCCCCTAGCTTCGAACTCCTATGGGCTTTCGCTTCAAATAAGGTTATCTTTTTGTCAATCCTGAGCAACTTAAATTCTTGCTGATCTGTGATGATCTTTTTCGTCTTGTTTCTTAGATCTATTCGGTTCAGTCAGTAGAGCTGCTTCTAACTTCGGCCCAGCTCACAGGTGAGCGACATTTTTTTGGCCATAATGTGCTCATAAGATGCGGCCTTTATGCTAGCGTTGATAATTGTTGTTATATGTAAACTCGGCTATGGCAAATTCTTAACCCTTACCTTTGCCAAAATCAATCACGAAGCACGTAGCTTGGTCCTCTGAGAGTTTAGATTGTTTCTCTTTCGCTCTGGCTGTCAGTTTTGGATGATACGCAGTGCTCATACTTATATCTGTACCCAAAGCTTTCTGAAATGATCTCCAGAAATTTGATGTGAATCTTCCATCATGATCACAGATGATTGAAACAGGTATTTTGTCTTGCTACTATCATGTTCTGGTTACACCTTGTCAACTTGTCCAATGGGTCATTCTACCTTATGGAGGATTTTCTCTTTTTTGAGTTTTGTCAATGTGAGCAGATTTTGGTAAGTCGATCCACAAATCACCCCAGATGGTGTCGAAACGTTGTGACGACTTAGGAAAGTTTGAGATAAAATCCCATCGTGATATTAATCCCATTACCATAGGGTATTGATGTGGTTGTACTAACAATCCTGATGGCCTTTGATGTTCGGCTTTCACCTTTGCACATGTCAAGCATTTGCTAACATAGGTGGCGATGTTAGCTTTCATATTGGGGCCCATTCTATAGCTTCTTCATGTCCTTTAGGTACCTTATTTTTCAAAACGAGATGCGATAGAATACTTCGACTTGTGGGATTCATGCATAATCACGGATCTTAAGTCGCCATAGCATGGTAACCAACTTCTGCCGTTTAAATATAAAGTTCGTCGGCGTTGTGTGGTTCCAAACTTCTTCCTTGGGTATGTCCTTTATGATCATACCAACCTACATTTCTTCTCAAGATTCTCTGGTTTTAGTTCGATTTGAGCTTCTAGTATTAGTTTGGGAAGATCCAAGCCCAATAGTCTTAAACTAGGCTCGGATCGCTATGGCTTAATCCGTTCTTACGGTCTAAGCATCGGCCACTACATTTGCCTTTCCGGCGGATAACGAATGTACAATCTTAAATCTCTCAGCAATTATAGCCAACGGCTTTGCCTCTGATAAGCTCTTTTTTGATCTGAGGTTTTGTGTTGTTAACCTTTATGGGTTCGTTGTGACACGGTGCATTTGGTTCCATATAGGTTTATTTATGTCTCTTTTATTTTTAGAGCAAACACTATCGATCAAGTTCTAAATCATGAGTGGTTTGTAGTTCTTCTCGTGAACTTTTAGTTGTTCGAGGAAGCATAGGCAATCACCTTCTCTCTTGCATTAACCAGCGCCTTATAGCATTTTGTGTGAAGCTTCACAATAGACCTCCAAAGTCTTCGACTCTTCAGGTAAAGCCAGAATTGGCGCACTGCACAAATTCTGCTTTATTATTGAAAAAACATTTTTTTCCTTTTTACCCCTGTCAATTTGATCCTTTGTGTAAGCTATTCATCATTGGTTTAGCAATCTTGAAATTCCTTCAATAAACCTTCGATAGTATCCATGAAAGGACCTTAAAAAATTGGCGGAATTCCATCGGTGTCTTAGTAAAGATGCCCTATCTTTGGATTTGATTTTATCTTGGCTGGATCAATGTATGCCTCTGCTTTCATTGACATGAACTGAGATATTAGTATGTGGGATCCAAATATTCAATTTTGAAAAACTTGGATTACAAATTATCCACTTCTTGAGAAATCCAAAATTGCCTTAAGTTGTTCTTCGTGCTCTTTCTTGTCCTTTTGACTTTGCTTTAATCGTTTGATCTACAGTTCCATGATTTCAACGGGCTCTTCCACAAACTGGAGCTTATCGTCAACGTGAATTCCTTCTAACAACATGACTAATGGTTCGTCAGCATAACATTTCTTCAGATTAGACACATGGAAAGTATGGTGAACTCTGCTCAACTCCTGAGGAAGTTCCAGCCTGTAGGCAACTTTTCTAACCTTGGCTAACACCTTGAAAGGTTCGACATATCTCGGGTTTAACTTACCCGGCTTACCGAAATGTACAACCTCTTTCCAAGGTGAGACCTTGAGCATAACCCTATCCCTAACTTTGAACTCCATGGGCTTCTGCTTCAAATCAGTGTAGCTCTTTTGTCGATCCTAAGCAGCTTGAATTCTCTGCTTGATCAGGACGATCTTTTCTGTTGTTTCTTGGATCAATTCTGGACCAGTTAGTTGGGCTTCTCCAACTTTGGCCCATCACATAGGTGATCGAAATTTTCGGCCATAAAGTGCCTCATAGGGTGCGGCCTTTATGCTAGCGTGATAACTGTTGTTATATGAAAATTCGTCTAATGGCAAATGTTTAACCCATCCCTTGCCAAAATTAATCATGCAAGTACGTAGCATGTCCTGAGAGTTTGGATAGTCCTCTCGCTCTGGCCATCGGTTTCTGGATGATACGCAATGCTCATACTTATATCTGTACCCAAAGCTTTCTGAAATGATTTCCAAAAATTTGACGTGAATCTTCCATCACGATTACAGAAGATTGAAACAGGTATTTCGTGTCTTGCTACTATCTTGTTCAGGTATAACCTTGCCAACTTGTCTAACAGATCATTTTCCCTTATTGGCAAGAAGTGAGCAGATTTTGTAAGTCGATCCACAATCACCCAGATGGTGTCAAAACCTTGTGACGACTTAGGAAGCTTGGTGATAAAATCCATCGTGATATTATCCCACTTCCACTCGGGTATTGTTGGTTGTACTAACAGTCCTGATGGCCTTTGGTGTTCGGCCTTGACCCTCGCACATGTCAAGCACTTGCTAACATAGGTGGCGATGTCAGCTTTCATATTGGGCCACCAATATAGCTTTTTCATGTCTTGGTACATCTTTTCAGAACCGGGATGGATAGAGTATTTCGACTTGTGGGATTCGTGCATAATCACGGATCTTAAATCTCCATAGCAAGGTAACCAACTCCTGCCGTGTAAACATAAAGTTCCATCGGCGCGTGGTTCCAACTTTTCCTTGGGTATATCCTTTCTGATCATACCGCCTACATCTTCATTCTCAAGGTTCTCTGGTTTCAGGGCTTCGATCTGAGCTTCTAGTATTCGTTTGGGAAGATCCAAGCCAATAGTCATAACTAAGGCTCGAACCCGCAATGGCTCAATCCGTTCCTTACGGCTCAGTGCATCTGCCACTACGTTTGCCTTCCCCGGGTGATAACGAATGTCACAATCGTAATCACTCAACAATTCAAGCCAACGGCGTTGCCTCATGTTAAGCTCCTTTTGATCGAGGATGTGTTGTAAACTTTTATGGTCGGTGAATACGGTGCATTTGGTTCCATATAGATAATGTCTCCATATCTTCAAAGCAAACACTACCGATCCAAGTTCTAAATCATGAGTGGTGTAGTTCTTCTCATGAATTTTTAACTATCGAGAATCATAGGCAATCACCTTCTCTCTCTGCATCAACACAACACCTAAACCCTTGTGGGAAGCATCACAATAGACCACAAAATCTTCACTTCCTTTAGGCAAAGCCAGAATTGGCGCACTGCATAACTTCTACTTTATTAACTGAAATGCATTTTCTTCCTTTTCACCCCAGTCAAACTTGACTCCTTTCTGAGTGAACTTTGTCATTGACATAGCAATCTTCAAAAATCCCTCGATGAACCTTCGATAGTACCCAGCAAGACCTAAGAATTGGCGGATCTCCATCGATGTCTTAGGGGATGCCCAATCCTTGATAGATTCTATCTTGGTTGGATCCACATGTATGCCTCTTCTATCAATGACATGACTGAGAAATTGTACCTTCGAAATCCAAAATTCACATTTTGAAAACTTAGCATACAACTTCTCCTTCTTAAGCAATTCCAAAATTGCCTTGAGGTGTTCTTTGTGCTCTTTCTTGTCATTTGAATAAATAAGTATGTCATCAATGAAGACAATTACGAACCTATCCAAGTAGGGCTTGCACACTCGGTTCATGAGGTCCATGAATACCGCAGGTGCGTTTGTTAGCCCGAATGACATAACCTGAAACTCGTAATGACCATACTGAGTTCGGAATGCCGTGTTTGGAATGTCTTGCTCTCGTACTCTAAGCTGGTGATAACCCGATCTCAAATCTATTTTTGAATAAATACTGGATCCTTGGAGCTGATCAAATAAATTGTCGATCCTTAGGAGCGGATAACGATTCTTTACTGTCAACTTATTTAACTCCCGGTAGTCAATGCACATCCTGAATGACCCATCTTTCTTTTTGATGAACAAGACCGGGGCTCCCCAAGGTGAGGTACTAGGTCTTATGAAGCCCTTGTCGGAAAGCTCTTGTAGTTGTTACGACAATTCCTTCATTTCGGACGGTGCCAATCGAAATTAAGTCAATTTGGAATTCTACTGGTCGAGCCGGAGGAAGAACCAGCAAGTCCTCGGGAAACACTTCAGGAAAATCTCAGACGATTGGTACGTCCTTAAGTTGCTTTCCTTCCGACTTTTCCTCCCCTTTCTTGGTGGATATTTGTGCCAAAAAGATCTGACATCCTTTTGCCATGTACTCTTGAGCCTTTGAACATGAGATAATGGTCAACCGAGATTCTCTCCCGTTGTTACTTTCGTTACTACGAAAAATCAAGGTTTCATTCCCATAGGGAATTTGAACAAGTTTCTCATCACCTACGATCACGGCGTGATACTTTCTTAACCAATC
Organism: Tanacetum coccineum; assembly: GCA_026074375.1. NCBI lineage: Eukaryota > Viridiplantae > Streptophyta > Magnoliopsida > Asterales > Asteraceae > Tanacetum > Tanacetum coccineum. The sequence continues at coordinate 27,583 of BQNB010056303.1, read as the reverse complement.
CATGCCGATTATAATGTCGAAACTACCCAGTTCTAGGGGCATTAGATCTATGTTGAATGGATGGTTTAGGAAATTTAAAGTACAACCTCGTATAATAGTGTCTATCCTGACTATTTTCCCATCTGCTAGTTCGACATCATAACTATTTTCTAATGGAGTTAGGGCGATGTTAATAAGGGAACTAAATGCAGTAGATATAAAGCTTCTATCGGCACCAGTGTCGAATAAGATAGATGCATAGCGGTTGTTTAAGAGGAACGTACCCGTGACGACATTAGAGTCCGGGTCCCTTGATGCATTCCCTTTCTTCTCTGCATTCCCAACTGCATACACCCAACCTTGAGCACTCCCATTTCCCCCATCCTTATTCTTCAACTTGGGACAATCCTTCTTGAAATGTCCTGGAGCTCCACATTCGAAACAACCATTCCATTTGGGATTCGCCCTATTGCCCTTCTGAGTATTAGCAACATTTGCGTTGCCAGAACTCCTGCAGTCGCGGTCAAAGTCCCCTACCTTGTTGCACTTGTGGCACTTCTGAGTACACGGGCCATTGTGGTAAAAATGGCACTTGGTGCACTTGGGAAAAGATCCCCTATACGGTTTCCTTTCACCTATCCCCATATTAAAGACCTTGGTGGCATTCTTCCTCTTGAAGGGTTGTTGTTGATGACCATGGTTGATTCTGGATGAATCATCAGCCTTCCTTTTGTTGTCAGTCTGCCTTTTCGCATAGGTGCGGAGTTTCTGATCCATAAAGTCGTTGGCCAACTCAATAGTCTCATCCAACATCTTAGGTTTGGAAGATTTGACACTTCCATAAATGTTATCGAGGAGTCCACTGATGTACTTATCAATCTTCTCAGTTTCATTAGCAACAAACTTGGTACATATCAGGGTTAGCTCTTGGAAACGTTCAGTGTAAGTCGGAACATCGTTCCCTTTGACCTTTAGGTTCCACAACTCGATTTCTAGCTTCTTGATTTCACCCTGCGGACAATACTTGTCCATCATTTTTTTCTTGAGTATTTCCTAAGTTATTGAGTATGCATCAGGACCTAAGGATCTTATCTGACTATTCCACCAAGTCAAAGCAGCCCCTAACAAAGTGCAGGTGGTAAACTTAAGCTGATTTTTAATAGCACAACCACTGATATTGAAAATAGATTCCATCTTTTTGATCTACCGGATTAAACTGACAACGCCTTTATTTCCTTTAAAGTTCAAAGGTTGACACTTCATGAAGTCAACGTAGAAGCAAAGGCGCGCAGTTTGTACGTTCCTTTGGTTATCCCCGTGTGAACTGTGGCTTCCATCTCCATTAGTGGAGTTTCACAGAAGAGCTTGATCAATCATAGCTTGAACGGATTTCGGGGTCATGTTGTTTGGGTTGGTGTTGTTAGGAGTGGTATTCGGTCCTCGTCTTGTCGCAGGTGCCATGATTCGTCTAAATCACAAGAGACAAAACATGATGTCACAATTTTGACAAGATATATAATAATCTACATATGAGATAACAACACAAGAGAGGTATATAGTACAACATAACACGTCTATTTCATTCATAACATGGAAAATTTTACATGAAATAGTTTTCGTTACACAAATACAACACAAAAGATCTAAGGCCATACTAGCGGGGAGAACCCCTAATACTTAACATGCCTGTACAACAACCTAACAAAATAAAATGACATAAACTACTAGATGTGACTATCAGCATCCCTAGAAGCATCCTGGTGATCTGGAATCCTAGCATCTGGTCCTGGCTATCTAGCTCTCCTCTGCTGCTCTCGATGTGCTAACAACTAGGCCTGCATGTCACTCATCTCTCGCCTCATGTCTCTCATCACTCTGAGAGTCTCTGCCATCAGTGCCTGACTCCTACGGTCAGTCTCTTGAAGCGCTGCCATCTCAGCCTGCTGCATCTGGAAACGAGTCTTATATACCTGGTGTTGTATCTGAATAAGAGTACTCTACAGCTGTAGCTATGCCTGATGTGCCTGGATATGGGTCTCGTATGCATACACATAATCATGGTGGGTCTGAAGCTCATGATGAACCGCCTGACTCAATCCTATCAAGTGAGCCTAAGCCTCTCGGGACGCATAGGCCTCCTCCTCCATAATCCATATTGTCTCCTAGAGAGTCATTCTATCCCCCATAAGTAAGTCGACCCGCTGCGAGTCTATGGCGACCCGCTGTGATATGCGAGTCCTACCATCCTGAGCATCCTCTAGTAAAGCATACAAGTCCTGTGTATCATGCTTATGGAGCTCAGCAAGCTCTGTAACTCTAGTATTGTCCTCTCCTAAGGTCGTAGGTGCTCTCTCAGGAACTGCCTCTACCGGATCCACCCAAGTATCCCTAATACCATACCTAACCTCACTAATCCCCTATCGTCTCGCTTCAGCGTCTATGGTGCTGACAAACCCATAATCTATCCCCTGACCTCCGGTAGTCTAGCAGTAGAACTCTTCTTGATCTCATATCTGGAGCCTAGAGTGGATAAACACAACCTCTTGCGAGGTGGTAGTTCGGACTCGGGAACATCGTCTCTACGGTCAACGAGTGATGGTATGTATAGCAATGGTGGTAGTGGTAATGCGGCAGTAACCGCTTCAATCAGGGCCTGAGTGGAGGCTATCCTAAGTGTCTGGGTTTAGGTTGGACACCCAGATGATGGTAGTAATGGTGATGGCACAGGTGGTGGTGATGAATGTACAGATGGGGCCGTATACCTAGCAAGGTGCTCCCCTGCAGAGGGTGGTGATAGTGAGATATGTGGTGATGGTGATGGAGTAGGCATGGCTAGAAGTCTCTCAACCTCTGACTCTGGTGGAAATGATATGGAAGCCTGATGCCGAACAGTGATCCTAGCTCCAGTGGTAGAAATGTCAGTGGAGGGTGGTGGTATAACAGGCTCTGTTCCCTCAGGTGGGAAAACAAGCTCAACAGTAGGTATAACAACAGCAGAGTCGGCCGGAGCTAAGTGCTCCTCCTCCTCTTCTTCCTCGTCCTCATCCTCATCATCGGCGTCATCCCTAGATGAATCGCCATCATCATCATCTCCATCATCTCCCCTTTCCATGGGATAGTCAACCAGACCATCCTCTGTCTCATCATCCTCATACTCCTCTGGATCCGACTCAGTAACATACCCTGGTGACTCAGCGATAGGTGAATCAACAGGAGGTAATGGCTGCTCCTCATCCGGAAACACATGCTCATCCTCCAATGGTACATACTCAGGGTATATAGGCTCGGGCACGTAGTAAGGATCATGTGGCTGTATAAACATAGCCTCACGCTCATCCTCGTCCTGTGGTACTGGTGGTGTATGTGGCTCCTCGAGGCCTGGTATGTAATCCGGTGATGGTAGGGCTATCGGCTGTATAGGGAGTCCATCGTATCCGTACACGATGACTCGTGGAGAACCTCCGTCAGATATCTCTTCATTGGCTCCCCAGAAGACCCTGTTTGGCTCAGAATTGGTGTAGACGGAAGTGTAGGTAACAGCGGATGATGCAAAAGACATGACTACTGCAAAAAGCAAAAATAACTTATATAAGTATTACTTATAAAACTCTTATAGTAATATACGTAGTATAGTTTATATACACGTATATCAATCATGTGAGCACTTAGTAAACTACTAATGCTAAAATAGTGTATGTAATGTAAGCACATATATTAGATGCAAACAAGTAATGCATGTATGTCCCGTGCAAACCCCGTTTGTAAATAAGGTGTTTGAAAATGGTTATAATCCAGACAAAACTTTTAACCTAGTTCTCTATAATCTTGGCTCTAGATACTAATCTGTAACACCCCCAAATCTAGGTAGCAGCGGAATGTTAAATATCCGAGGGCGTTACTTCATAGATTAATAGCACAAGATATGAGAACGACCACTAAACGTATCATTTTAAAAAGATACATTGGATTAACAAAATACTTGTTCATTACATAAGCTCATGGCTTCAAATTGTTCGACAGTATAAGTAAAGATTTGATGATATTTTTAGTGAGTTTGGTTTTGAGGCCAAGTACCATTGGGCAAAAAGGCAAAAATGTAGGTTGTTTACCGTGGATAGTAGGAAGGGAAGGGCGTGAAGCCAGACTTGAGTTCCGAGGTAGATGTACGATGATCGATTTATGTTTGAGAAGAGGATGATGGTGGTATAAAGTAAGATGTCCAAAGCAAAAGAATGCAGTCAAACAATAAGGAGTTTCCGTGGCTTGACAACGAGTGTGAAAAAAAAGGAGATGGAGAGTGTTTTTCTATTGGTTAGCCAAGGTTCGGGACCTCCAGTTTGGAGAGATGTAAGGAACCTTGGCTATTGGGAAAATGAGGCGTATAACGATAAAGTATTTTATCCAATCTGGGAGGCGGATACGATGGTTGTGTGGTTTTAGGTTAAACTACTCGATGGCTGGTGAGTAGAAGGCAGGATATAAGCTGTTGGATAGAAAGTATTTAGCGTCTTTGGAGTGGAAGTTGCGTATTCAAGGGTTCCTACAGGATTGTTGCTAACCAAAACCTGAGGTTTTCGAAGTAGAAGTGGGAGGAAATGAATTAACTAAAGGCTATTGTTTGTCAAGTTACAAGTGTGCGGTAGTGGATACGGATGCGATTTTGGGTGTTGTAGTCATGGAAGGACTAATTCTACCTATCCTAGCTATGCTTAGGACAAGTTATGGTAGATTTTAGAGGGGGTAACTTGGAATTACTCACTTTCGTGAGATGCGTTTTTCCCTAAGGTGGGGTTATCCTTCGAGTAGATTGTTGCATCTTTGAAAGATGGTATGGAAAGGAATGTTTAGGTTTTACCATTTTTTTCTGGGCCGTAAAACTGAGGAGAGTGAGTTGAATGGATCGACAATTTGGTACAACAAACACTACCAAACAAGGATAGTGGTTAATAACACGAAAGGCTTGAGGGGACAGCCAAATTGTCGAAAGAGTTAGCTTGGTTAGTAGTGGGAAAACTTTTGAAATTAATGATGGTTAGGTTATGGGTGGTGAAGGTTCACCTTGGAGAGGGTAGTGCATTGGAAAGAAGAAAGTTAGAGCGAGTTTATGTAGGGACATTTGAGATTCCTTAGAAGGCTTAGGGCCTATAGTTCGGTTGTTGGAAAAGGTTTTCTGTCTTATGGCTGAGTCTCAGAAATTGGATTGGGAGGTGTTAAAAGGTTTGAGTTCAACCTGAATTTGCGTAGATTCTTTAGATACGTTGAGCTTTGTTTGTTAACATTTATATCTTAATTTTAAAGGACCATTTTGTTTGATTGAGGTTGCGAGGTTAAAGATATAAAACACGTTGTTACAACAAACGTGAAGGGTTTTGATGAATTGTTCTCTAAATGAGGCGAGGGTTATGTAGTGGGATTAATTTCTTTCGTTTAGGGGGTTGTTTGTTGCAATTGCACCCCTTATGGGGGTAAAGCAAAGTCATCAGGCAGTTGGATTCGGATTGTGGAAGTTCGTCGAGATTAAGGTTGACAAAGATCTTTGTTTGGTCAAGGAACCTGTTGATGTTGTGACCGCGAGAATCATGGAGTAAAAGCGTAGAGTATGATAGCATTAGTGAACGTTTGTTGGGATTCGGAAGCGTGGTCCTAAGCTTACTGGGAATGCAAGGGATCAATATGAGGTCTACGAGTACTCAGTGTTTGTCGATAGTGAATGCCTCGGTAGTTAAATCTCGGGACGCGTTTTCTCAAAAGTGGGGATACTGTGGGGGGGACAACGCTGGGCTTGAGGCAGGGTTGGTCAAAACCAAGTGTTGACCTAACACTTCTGTCTATATGTTAGTGTTAGTGGTTTATATGTGTTTATACGTATTTTTATTGTGGTTTGGTGGGATATGTGAGATTGGATTATTCAATCAAAAAGAGGTAATCCGTTCGATTTGGGATTGGATTAGTGTTGGAGTTTGTGGGGAATTTCTTTTGTTCACTTTTAGTGACAAGGAAATGATTTTGGTTGATTGAAGCGGGTTTTTCGCGTTAATTGTGTATAGTTAAATTATATGTATACGTATTTATGTGTTAGTAATATTAGGATGAGATTAGGTTCTAGTAGTTAGAATAAGGAAGAAAAATGAAAATTTTCTATTTTTTGGAAATTTTAGGTTTAATAAGAAAATTAAAAAAGTTAAATTATTTTAAGGTTAGCAACTTGCGTTTACGCAAAAAGGTTGGTCAATAATTAAAAGCTTAGGTTTTTATAAAAAAGCTTAAGGTTAAGCAATAATTAAGTAATTAATTAAATAAAAAAATATTTTCTTTTATACATGAATAGTAAAAAACAAATTTTAGAGGAAAAAGAAAGAAAAAAGGAAACAAATACTAATTAGACTTTATCTATAATTAGTTGGGGGCCTATAAATACAAAATAAAATCCCATAACCCTCCCCCCTGGTATTAAAAAACGGGTGCAACAAAGTAGAAAAAGAGAAGGAACACTTAGGGTTTTTTGTTTTGTGAAGGAAAACAAGTTCTAAGGTAAGGTTTTTATTTAATCTTTGTTAATTATTATCTTTAATCATGTACTAATTAATATGGTGGATAATTTGGGTTTCTTAAAATCTGGTAATTAATGATATTAATAATCATGTTATACTTGATTAGGGTTTAAATTCGGAAGGTATGGGTGTAAATTGGGTTATACTTAGTTCGCGTTTAAAATTTGATGTAGATTTGGTGGCAGAATTTTAGGGCTATGTTGTTGGCTGATATCTCAAATGCTTGTTGGTAATAGGATTTTGTTCAAGTTTCCAGTTTTATCTATAACGTAGATAGAGAGTCTAGTTTCCCAGGAACTTCGGCCTCGAAGTTTTTTTTGAGGTTCAGGGAAGTTCATTCTAAACGTTGGTTTGCAAAGAAAGTTGTTTAAAGCAGTAAATAACAGCAGATTTTAGGTCAGGTTTACGAGGTATACAAACCCCCTACTTAAAAAAATTTAATTAGGATTCGCCCTTATACAAGAGTTTCGTTCTATGTGTCTATATAAAATTCCCCCAAGAAGGCTTCTTTATGAATTAGGAGTCTACGTATGGTTATTAGGTCCCAACGTTTAGGTGGGCAATCAGATACGAATTAGGACTTGTTTTGAAGTTGATTTTTTTAGGAGTAACTTGTTTGCAGTTAAATGGCTTTTTAGGGAATACCTAAGGTAGTTAATATATCATAAATGAAATAGGTTGATTTTTGGTATAAAATTAGACAGGGTCAGTAGTATGTAGAGGTTTTGGTACGTTAAGTCACTGTTAAATTTCTACCGCTTTGAACAAAATTGTGACTAAAACTAGTGAAACTTGTAATGGAAGTGTGTTCAAAATTAGGTTAGTTTTTGGGGGGACCCAAGGGGTAATTAAAACATCCTTAGACATCCAGGATTGGATTGTTACCATGTGCATAATCTTTTGTCTTAGTAGGGTTGTAAACACGAGTTATTTGTTGTTTAGATTTTTGTGCTAGTTGCTTTGTGGGAACGCTTTTTTTATTGGAATCTTTTTGGAAAGCTAAGCATAGGTGGTTTCAGTGCCCTTTTTTTTCCATGGTCATTTTGGGTGAGAATGATGCTATTGGTCTTGTTGTCATGTTAAAATGTTTTTTTAAGCTTGTTTTAAGTTATGTGTATTGGATCGTGGGCAGTTTTCGGTCTGTTGTGTTGCGCTATATATGTTTGGGTCTTGTGGATCTTAATATGCAAACGAGTTGTGTGACGGGTGGTTAAGATTGCGTGAGCTTAAATATGAGGGGGCCATGTAAAGCAATATGGTAGTTAGGAATTGGATTGTGGATCGTGGGAATGTTCGTCCGTGTTGTTTATCTTGTTGTCATGAATTGTTTTGGGTAATTTGGCATCAGCTTAAATTTTAAGTTTATTTTAGAGCTATTGTTGTTATGTCGTAAACTATGGATTCTTCGCTCAAACTTTTTTGTTGACCGTTTTATGGCATTTTCAATTTTTAGGTGAGCTTAATGGTGCTAAGATAGAGCGAAAAGAGGAAGAAGAGACCGTAGGATGCTTGGAGTTATTTATGCTTTCTGTTTGAATAATTGCGTTTGCATGAATTGTTTGGATTATGTTTTGCATGTCATTTATTTGACGGGAGGACCTCTTTTCTCATTAATAAAAATACCCCCTTTTAGGTTTTTCGGTTTTGTTATAACCCTTTGGGTGTCTTTGCTTTACTCAGTTTTTATTTTTAGTATTCTTCTATATAGGCACCATGTGTTGTGATATATCCATTCTTGGTTACGGGGGCCTCGCGTTTTGCCTTAGCGGGGTGAGACAGGTTAACCGCAAGGTCACTTCGTTCTTACTGCCATTTGCATGATCCCACTACGTTTTGCCTTCCCTGGATGATAGCGAATGTCACATCGTAAAATCACTAGGCAAATTCAACCAACGGCATTGCTCATGTTAAGCTTCTTTTGATCGAGAATGTGTTGTTGGCTTTTATGGTCGGTGAACATGGTGCATTTGGTTCCATATAGGTAATGTCTCTATATCTTTAGGGCAAACACCACCGGTCTAAGTTCTAAATCATTGAAGGTGGTGTAGTTCTTTCTCGTGAACTTTTAGTTGCCGAGAGAACAACTAGGCAATTCTCCTTCTCTCTGCCTCAATACAACACCAAACCTTGTGTTGACGCGTCCATAGTTAGGACCACAAAGTTCTTTTGTTCCTTTAGGGTAAAGCCCAAATTGGCGCATGCACAACTTTGCTTTATTAACAAAAAAGCGTTTTCTTCCTTTTCACCCCAGTTAAACTTGATTCCTTTCTAGGTAAGCTTTGTCATTGGTTTAGCAATCTTTGAAAAATTAACGTTCACGGGATTTTACAAGTTTAAGATTTAAACCGATAAAAAGTTTACCGGGATTTTACAAAATCAATAAAAAAATCGTAAATGAATAATTGGTTGTGGTATTTGGTTTGTTGATTTGTTTGAAATTTGGCGCAGTTGGATTATGAAAAAAATAAATTTTACCCTATTACCAAAATTTGAATTTGATGTAAAAATAAGTTAAAAAGACTATAGAAAAAAGATTACAAAATACTTAATTTTTCCGCCAAAAAGTGTCGCTAAAAGGGGTGTCGTCTGGATACTCTTTTTTTTTAAATCAAACCGCTGCGTATATGTTTCTATCAAACCGCCGCTTTGAAATCAACCAAACCGCCTCCTATTGATTGAGCAAACCGCTGCCTAACAGGCCAACTCGCCGCCAATATCTTACTAGGCAAACCGCCGTGGTTTTGAAGTAACTCGCTGCCTAGTTTTGTTAACTCGCTGGATCAATAAAATAATCAAACCGCTGTCTATCTGTTTTGTTCAACCCGCCGTGAAAGCAAACCGCCGTGATAAGCAACTCGCCACCGAGGGTCCAAACCGCCAGGGGTTCTTTTCGTATTTTTCTATTAAAATATTCAAACCGCCTTGGTACCTGTCAAACCGCCTCCAATAAGGCAACTCGCCGTTTGATTTGGTCAACTCGCCGTCTGACTTTTCCTAAAAACGTGGATCTATGTCCCCTACTTCACCAAACCGCCATGATGAACACTAGGGACGAATTTTGCAAAAATACTTCCAATGAGCTTATTAACCACGGATCATAGCTAAAATATGTAGTACTCAGTGTCTAAGTGAAGATTAAACACACAATAACATAAATATCTTTGTGGATCTTCCAAAATGACGCAACTCTCCACTTAGAACACAAGTAATAATCCGAACCTTATAGCTTTGTTTTCGATCTTGAGCCTTGTTAATCACTTGTAATAGCAACAATACTACTTCCTTAGCATGTAGAACAAGAAAAACAACACGATTAACCAACCACTTGAGCCCAAAAAGATTTTTGAGCCGTGGGGTGTTTTTGGTTCAAAATGAGCACGAATCTGAGCTAGTTTAACCACACGAATCAATCACGAATCCACCGAGGCTCTGATACCAATTGTAGGATCGTTTAATTCATAACACGGGTGATGATTCTTGTGATTGGGCTAGTTTCTAGAGAGAGAAACACATAGAGAGATATTTTAGAGAGAGAGTGTATGTGTTTAAAGTGAAAATGAAATTGACTAGCTTGCCTCTTCCAAAGTTGGAAGAGGCTTATATAGTTTTTACAAAATACCGGGTATTAGTACCCGGCTTAAAACCGAAAGACATACGATTAACTATTAAACTACGAACTATTATAAACAATAAATATACGGGGTGACCGAGTCTTTTACTCATATCTAACAATCTCCCCCTAAGGGAGGTCACCCTTGAAAACACTAGACTTAAGCTCTTACAGCTTGCAGTCTTTTGATTCTTCATGTTACATCTAGTACTTTGTTGTAGTGATCTTTAGATAACAATTGAGCTTGTTCACTTTGACTTGTTTTGATTTTGATCATGAGCTTTCTTGAGATCATCAGCCAAACTTAATCTCTCATCATCTAGTAATTTATTGCCATCTTGTGCACTTGTGAAGAAGAATATGATATCAGAGTTTGCGGAAGCTTTGACACCTTTATGAGATCTTTCATAACTTCATAACAAGTGTAGGTCGTGTCTGAGCATTCGGTTATTAACTTGACATTACTGGAACTGGGTATCTCCATCTCCATCTCCATCTTTAAATGATCCTGTAATGAAACAGTTAGCAATAAAGAGAAAATTGATTTGAAAAATCAGTCTAAGTGTTAATTATGAAAATATTTTGTAACACTTCGATAGTTTTGATTGGTTGTCAAATGTTCAATAACCGTCAATTCTTATGCTGGAACAAGTTTGATTCACGTAGAATCGCACCATCGTTTCTTTCCAGTTGACACAAGTTTGATTCTTGTAGAATCGCACAAGTCACCTACCTAGAGCTTGTTTGATGTAGGCTCTAGCAGGATTTCCATCTTCATAGTGAATACCTTCGTATCACTCGGATGTTCTGGCAATATCACAAGGATAATGCGTAGGACTCTTAAGATAACCTTGTTTCCACAGTGTGTGAAAGACAAGATAAATGGAAATGTGTCCTAACGAGATTAATTGATGATCTCTTGGCTCTAGACTCGAAAGTGCGCTTTGATATTAGTGATCGGAGGCTGGAGCTGACTGCCACCTTTTCAATACCGACTTACTCGGAGTGAGTGAGACAGTAGATTGCATGTTTAGTCTCCGTGACAAATGAGACAAGTTTCTTTCAAGAGAAACTCGAATGGCTGGGAAGGGTTGTGCATTGCATCACTGGGTCCATGATGTCGTCTTCAATGTCAGCAATCAACTTGTGATTCTGACAGCATATGTATTGACCCGGTTTCTGCCTTAAGTGTATGGAGGGCTTCTTTCTTTACACCCTTTATCTGTACAATTCTTTTTCATTCCTCAACCCCTTCAGTGCTTACCGAGACTTCATGACTAGCACCTTGTTGGGTATATTCCAGTACTAGCTCCATCTCAGTCGGCACTATTCCCTTGTTCTCACATTTACTCCTTTTAATCATACCTAAGGACTTCTGTACTAACTAGTGGATTGTCCCTGGGTAGATCCCTCCGGTTCTGGCAGGATCATAGGAACGAGTACCTAACCTTACCATCCTTAGAACTTCGATAAAAGTAAATACATGGTCAGTCTTTTGGTACAGTTCACCTTGCCATAAAATCACTGTTGAAAAACTCAATCAGGTACTTATGATATAACTATCAAAGTGTTTAGTACCCGATTGTTTTTTCATTTCAGAAAAGCTCCCCCTCAACATATGCATCGGTATTCGAAAATGTTTAGCACATGGGGGTGGAGAATACACCTTGAGAACCTTAGATATATGATCATATTTTAGTTACAAGCTGTGTATGGAACATGTATGTGTTAGTGTCAGATATGATAATTTTGAAAGATTTTTTTCGTTAAACTCAAAAACCTGGTTTTTTAAGTTAATGAAAAACTCATGAAAGATTCATACACTGACACATAACATCAAATTCCATACTACTTAGAATGTACAAGATGTATGTTGCATTACCGAAGATGTATGTTGCATTACAAGATGTATGTTACACCCAGAAAAGCTCCCCCTCAACATGTGCATTGGTATTCGAAAATGTTTAGCACATGGGGGTGGAGAATATACCTTGAGAACCTTAGATGTATGATCATACTTTAGTTACAAGCTGTGTATGGAACATATTAATGCTCCCCCTCAATCGTTGAGGGTATGTGTTAGTGTCAGATATGATAATTTTGAAAGATTTTTT